>JAPEUT010000187.1:0-54440 GCA_027946375.1 Neodidymelliopsis sp. IMI 364377
CCCTCGAAGTGAAGCCAACATCGTGAAAGCACCACCAGCTTCCCGTCTTTCCCAAACAGGAAAAGAGGCACAGGAAAACCAGGCAGCCACGGGCGAGAGAGCAAACAGACGCTGCGAAAAAGAGCGCATAGTTGCTTTCACCTGCGGACTGGGACTGGAAGGTTTGTGGCTGCTGTGGGTGTGGAGGTGGAGGTGAAGCGGGTTGTAAGGAACTTGAGATGGAGATGAGGATGAGGACTTTAGATAGGCGGTTAAGCGGTAACATATAGACGACGCAAGATTGCTATAAGATATCAGCTGGACTGGACTTGGTGATGGAGTGGACATGTGTGGTTTGTGAATAGGTCATGCCTGTGGATCACGATGTGAGGTGGAAAGAAAGGACTGAGCAAGCAAACAAGTAAGCAAAACAAGCGAGGCGGCGATTAAGGGAATGGAGGGGTGATAGATGGAGATGCTGAGTGGGAACGACAGAAGAGAAGGAAGAAAATAGAGTTTCAGGTTGTGATTCAATTCTCTGTACATCCATCATGATTCTGCTTGAGTCCCGTCTTTTTACTCCTACCTTATTCAAACCTTATCGTTCCCTCCTCTGTCCTTCTCCAACTCCATCATCCCCCCTCCTAAACCGCAAACGCTCAACCTCCAACTTCCACACCCTGTGTCTAGTGTGGGGAGACACCAACTCAAGCTCTAGATCGCGGTATCAGCAACCGTGACACCGTGTATGGCGTGATCCGACGACAGGTGGAACTTGAGCGGCGGGACGTGATTAGAAGCGATGAAGACGGGAATCAGAAAAGAGAAGAAAGGAAAGTGGTGCTATGTCACTAGAACCCTTATCTTATGCTGATGAAGAGAATCGATGTGTATAGTCATTATGATACACGGTCTGACCAATTCAAGCAGCAAGTAGAGATCAACATGCAATCCGCGTACATGTGGTATTGGTAAGATATCGTTGGATAAACTGATGTCGGCTGGAACATCTTACGATAGGGAAATTTTGTCCGAGAGGTCGGCTTGTGCCTTGCGGTACTGAATGATGAATATTTGCAGGAGTTCATGAGAGCGTTCGCGGCGTCAGGTAGGGTACCTGTTTGATGCAGTGTGGTGTCTATAGTCGTAGTTGGATGTCTGCTCGAGCAACCACTCGCTACCTACCACTGTTGTCAAACAACGGGTGAAGATATGAGGTCTTTGAGTACTGGGTAATACTGTGAAGCCATTTGTGAGCCATCGTAAAGTCTTTGCTTCTCTCGTGGCCGCCGAGAGGAGAGTGATGAAGAGAACGTGAGGGTGGAACCAGTGCATGGCTGGATTGTTCTGCGTGGATGATGGTAGTATCGTATTGTGCGAAATAACTATACATAGCTAATGTTTTCGAAAGAACGTGGACATCGATGTCGTGTCAACACCTGAACGCCAGAATTATGCCCAAAACAAATGCGTCAATGCGAAGATAGCGGCTGGAGGCGTCTCCGGTCGTCTATGGTATATGAAGGATAAACGCGACAATGCTGTATGCAGAAATCAATCGTGAAACGCTAAAACAAAAGTAGGAAATGCATATTGTTCGTTTAGTAGGCCGCTGTCTTTGAGCGGAAGAGGGTTTTCATCAAAGAAGGTTCCTTCTCCTTGCGTTTACTACTGCCCTCCTTGACAGTTTTGCTGCGACGAGTATCGGATGTTTTGCTTGTATGTGCGCTACGTTCAGATCCGGCATGAGAGCGAGCGCGATGCGACTTGGGTCGATGTTCGCTCTTGTCGCTCTTGATCTTGGCGCTGCGGCGCGACTTGATATCATCTTCGTCGAGCACACCAGCGTCGACCAGCTGGCGAGTCGCACCTGGGGTGATGAACTCGCCGTCAACACTGCAGCCACTGCTCTCTGCTTCGACATCGGCGATGCCGCGGCGCCAGAGGTCGATGCGGCTCAGTTCTTTGGTCTCGAGTTCATCGAGTTGGTAGGGTTCTTCAACAGCGCGTGCCTGCATGGGGATGGGCATCTGGACAGGACCGCCGGCACTTAGTTCTTCCTCCTCCTTCTGAGCTTGGATTCGCTTGATGATTTTGTATCCACCGAGGGCGACGATGGTTACACCCACGGCGACACCACCAGCGATCATAAACTGTGGACTCAGGAGGAGCGCTGCAACGGCTGGAAAGCTGCCCTTGAGGGTTGTCAGCACACCAGGCCCCATCTTGCTGACAATGGCACTGATCTCGGCAAGGGTAAGCGATACGGCGGCCAAAGCGTCTGGGTTCTTCTGCAGGTTATCAATCATGGCAGTAGCAGAGTACTGCAAGCAGTTGGCCTCATCGAGCAGCATGGTGATTTTGGAAGCCTTCTCCTTCAGTTCACCGTCATCGTACCTCTTGTCAGGCAGTGGGGGAGGGATGTCGCCGTAAGCTAGATCCATGTCGATGTAGGGCTCTGATTTGCTGCGACCGGTGCGGTGCGATGTGGGCTGGACTTGGTCCGAGTTGCGCCGAGCAAGCTCCCTCATGTGGCCGTCGCGCGCACCTCCAGCAAGGTCATCCTCGAATCGATGGCGGTTGCTGCGCGGGGTGTCGTTTGCATAGAAGCTGTCGGTGTAGCCGCGTTCGAGTCCAGGACGGCCATCAGGGCGAGGCGACTTGTGGTGATGTGACTTGGAGCGGTGTGTGGCCTTGGAGTGGGAGGACCTGCGTGAGGATGCGCGCGACTGGACATCGTCTTCAATGCGCAGGGCCTCAATACCCTTGCTCAGTGCTTGCTTCTCGCGCACGGCGGCATCGCGCTCGGCCTTGATCTCCGCCTTGCGCTCGCGGTAGGCGGCTTTGGCCTCCTTGAAGACGCTGACAATGTGCTTGCTCTGTGGGGGGTTAGTGAGGCTCGTATCTAATCGCCTCGGTAGTGCACTCACGCTGCTGACAACCTTGCCCGACTTGTTGATGACGGTGATGGTCTCTCCGACTCCCATGGCGACTGAATGCTTGTGTTCGTTAGGATTGCCCTGCAGCTGCACTGCGGCGTTATCGAAGTGTTGTACAGCGTCTGGCGTGCAACGGCGGCGCGCGCAGTACTTGATCTACCCAAGGACGAGGCGGTCAGGAATCATCAATGCTTCGGAAGCGGGTAAGCTTGCTCGCGCGCTCCACAGCTCCACATGGAAAAGCCAAATGGTCGGTAGGACAAAGGCGGTCTTTATTCAGCGTTCACGATGGGGCAGGGGCAACGTGGGTGAGAGTGCACGCGGAGTGAGGCGTCTGGCAACTTCTTACACGACAGCCAGTGGGAGCAGAGGTGCGCGGGGATGGGCAGCGAGAGGCCAGGCGCACGGCCGAGGCGGTTCCAGTCACGGCGCTGCGCGCGGATATTGTATCGTGACTGTGCGACGTCTCGCGCAGGCATTCGTTCGTCTGTGACAGATGAAGCCGGGGAAGGCGGGCGCTGCAGCGTGGTTTGTTGGCGTGTCGCCAGCTCACAGGCACATCCACGCTCGGCTCCATTTAGCCTGGCCGACCATGCGGCCAGCGTAACGCCGCGAATAGCAGGCGATAACGATGTGTGAGCATGCAGCCCTGACAGACGTGTCGCCCATGGGAGTGGTTGACGGTGAGGCCTCTCACGCACGCTGATGACAATGTGCAGCCCATGCTGCTCCTGCGCGTGCGCTGATATCACGCTTGCACGCTTGCTGCCCAAGATACGGACCGCATATGGTACTTTCGGTGAGTGCTGGCAGATCGGCCCATGGTTCATAAGAGGTGGCTGGGAGCCTGGGACTCGCTTCCACGCTCAAGCCAGCTGAGCGCATAGTAGCTGGTCTACAAAAACCTGTTCAGCCACTGTGGCGGTGCGGTCGAGACTACTCTAGAGTCTCGGTGACGAGCGAATATGTAAGAGTACATACGTAATGCTGCAAAGTGTACTCATACGCATAAACGAAAGCATGTTTGCTGCTGCTTGATGCCCAAGGAATGCCCCCACGGTAGGTAATTGGACATTCCACTTGCGGCCGCAGGAGGTGCAATCAGAAACAGTCCATCATCGCGGTCCCGAGAAAACCACCGTTGTGGAGGACCCTCCACCCAAACACTGAAGATGAATGGAGACGACACCGACGATCCGGGCCTTACTCATCAAGCTGCATGCGCGGCGGCCCGCAAGCCTGCGGCAGCCTCATGCACGACAACGGCCTGCTTTTGCACCCACAAAGATGCGAACGAGTAGGTTCACGAGAAGTCGCGGACCATTCAAGAGTCCGAATAAGCCCTCTGCAACGCATACATGTGTTGGCGTTGCCAATGTTCTGTCTCTGTTCAGTTTGCCAACCAATACAAAAGCAAAAACGAGCCAAATGTAACTGCCCTTTCGTTCGCAGACACTACCTACCAACCGTGAATGTGTGCGTTGTGCTTTGAGACAAGCAAACACGAAAAGACAAGCACGAGAACAAGGTATGCATCTACAAATAATCTGCGTCAAGGCGTCAGCCAAAATAAGTTATATACGCTCGAAACACTCACTTGTCTGCGTGCCTGAGCACGATCACACCATTCAAGGGACCTCGCTCGCCATACAAGCAGAGCGGTGAGATGTTACCATGTCCGAGCATCGTGGCTCAAGCTCTCCTGAAGAGACGTCCAGCGAACAGGAGTCTGCGTCTGACACCTCACTCGACGATGGCGACACTCCCATCACTGCTTATCAATACTTGAAAGAAGAAGCGACCGGGCGACTGCACGCTGCTGATACCCACGCCTCGCCCATCTTCCCCTTTTCGTTGCTGTCGGCGTGCAGCACCCAAGGGAGAGCTGTCACCATGTGTCAGTATGCGCGCTCCATCACATCGCAGGACGTTGTGAGCAGTGCAAAAGGCACCATCGGCCTGAAAGGTAAGTAAAGAAGCGTCGTTGTGCAGTGGAGATGTAGCTGTCGGCGGTATTAGTGTAGTGGGGTGCCCACAGCCTTGGACCCTGGGGAAGCTCCGTCATCGCAGCTTTCGGCTTTTGTCTGCTGCACGCGTCCCACCAAGATGCACCACCAACACATTTGGGCAGACCCTGGCTGACAATGCCCGTGACAGGACCGCTGAGCCATGAGAGAAGCACGTGGGATACGCAGGGCGCCGACCAGCGCACTCCTCGAGACACTCACACGCCAGCGCTGTCGCATCGCATGAGGCACGACAAGTCGATTCTCGCTCTTGCCGTATCCTCACAATACATATTCGCTGGCACACAAGGAGGAGAGATACTCGTAGGTGAAAAGCCCTAAAGTACGTGAGCTCGCACGATTGACACTTTCCAGGTCTTCAGCCTCGACACGTACGAGCGTCGAAGAGTCATTCAGGCGCACAAAGGCAGCGTGCTCGGCCTGTGTCTACCGCAAGACCAGAAACTGCTCTTTTCCAGCGCTACCGACCCCATTGTCAACGTATGCAACACCTCGGCCTTATCGACATGCTCACGTGCTAACCTCTCAGGTCTGGTGCACCTCCGGCTTCCGCCATCTCTACGCTCTCTGGTCACCCTACGACATTGGTGACATCTTCTGCGTCGCATACTCGTCCTACCACCGTACTGTCTACCTCGGCGCTCAAAACACGAGCATACAATGGTATGATTTGAAGGAGAAGGACGCTCGTCCACGGCCCGCACTCGCCTCACATCCCTCCCAGCGCAAAAACAGGTTCTTTGATTCACTCGGCCCTGGCGGTGCGCAGACGCCGAAGCCAGTAGGCGCCGATGCCAGGCCACGCGATGCCGTCGGCGGACAAGAGCTGCAGATCGACAGCCAGGACATCTACCAATTTGCTCACTTCGGCTATGTACATTGCATGCTGCTGGGCAAGGGTATCTTGCCAGAGGCACCATCAGAGGAAGTGCTGGTCTCGGGTGGAGGCGATGGGCGTATTCTGCTGTGGCGGATCGACCCAGAAAGAGGTGGCTTGATCTCCAACATCTGTGCGCTAGAGGATGGGAGAGAAGAGGGCGAGTCAATATTGTCGCTTGCACGTGAAGGTTCGTTTCTTTACAGTGGACGTTTCGACGGCGAGATCAATGTCTGGGACTTGGAGACGCGACAGCTCGTCAGGAGCCTGAAGGCGAACACTGGAGATGTCCACACCTTGACATTGGGTGCTGGCGTACTATTCGCTGGAGGCAAGTCTGGTGTAGTGCATGTATGTTACTCCAGACTTATTTCCAGAACACATTCGCTGACACGTCCAGAAATTCAACGAGCATTACGAGACAATGTCGACATTCAAGGCACACAACGGGCTGATCCTTGCATCCGCATATACAACATACGATGACAAGCCCACCTTGGTGACAGGCGGCAATGACAACACCATCGTCATCTGGGAGGTGCGGGATTGTGCAGAGCCTGCTGCAGCTGCAAGACGAAGCAACAATGGTACGTACACGTACGTTGTCGTTATTGGCTAAGCTAACGTAATGCAGATCTCATGGTAGAATCGCTCAGTCAATTCGTCAACTTCCGAACAGTGTCATCGCTGCCCAAGTACCGTGCAGATTGCCGACGAGGCGCTTCCTACTTGCGCTCGGTGTTCCAGAATTTCGGAGCCGTCACTGAGATGATCAACACGAGCGAACCGTACAACCCTATTGTATTCGCAAAGTTTCGAGGCAACCCCGCCACGGCAAAGTCGCGTAAGAAGATCCTCTTCTACGGTCACTACGATGTCATACCAGCCGAGAATGAACACGGAAAGTGGAAACACGATCCCTTTGCCCTTACCGGTGAGGGCGGTTACCTGTATGGACGAGGCGTGTCTGACAATAAGGGTCCGATCATGGCTGCCATCTACGCCGCACATGAGCTGGCGAACGAGCAGAGTCTAGATGCTGACATCATCTTTCTCATCGAAGGCGAGGAAGAGAGCGGCTCTCGCGGGTTCGAAAAGGCTGTACAGGCGAAAAAGGATCTCATCGGTGACGTGGACTGGATTCTGTTGGCCAACAGCTACTGGCTCGACGATCACGTCCCCTGCATCACCTACGGCTTGAGAGGTGTGATCCACGCCACAGTCCAGGTCGAGAGTGAGCACCCGGACCTGCATAGTGGTGTCGATGGAAGCGCACTGCTTGATGAGCCGCTCAAGGATCTCGTCATGCTGCTGTCCAAGCTGACTGGGCGCCATGGCAAGGTCCAAATTCCGGGCTTCTACGACCCCATCCTTCCTCTTGCAGAAGGGGAGAAGGAACTGTACACAGAGATCACACAGACCTTGCTGCGCAATAATCCTGACCTGGGCGACCCAGAAGAGCTTGCGCAATCACTCATGCGCAGATGGCGTGAAGCCTCTCTTACAATCCATCGTTTCCAGACGTCTGGTCCTGAAAACTCAACAATCATTCCGCGTCTAGCAAAAGCTGCGCTATCAATCCGCCTTGTACCAAATCAAGAAGCTTCAGACGTCGCTGCAGCCCTTCAGTCCTTCCTTGCATCCGAGTTCGAATACCTTGACAGCAAGAACAATCTCACCATCACCATCGACCACCAAGCTGAACCTTGGCTGGGCGATTACACCAACGAAATCTTCCAGACGCTCGAGCGCGCTATAACAGACGTCTGGGCACCAAGTCTCACACCCCGTCGTCCCTCCACTGCAAACGGACTGACACACCAACTGTCCCCACTCAGCCCAACCAAGCCCTCACCCGCAACAAGCAGCACCCTAGCCAACAGCTCCGAGCCAGATCTCACTCAATCTCAGTTACCTGCGTCGTCGACTGCAGACGGGCAACCTCAGGGTCAAGTGAAGCCCCTGTTTATCAGAGAAGGCGGCAGTATCCCCAGTATCCGCTTCCTCGAAAAGGAGTTCGGCGCACCTGCTGCGCACTTGCCATGTGGACAGGCTAGTGACAGTGCGCATTTGGACAACGAAAGGCTGAGGTTGGTGAACCTGTTCAATAGTAAGAAGATCTTCAAAAGGGTGTTTTGGGAGCTGCCGAGAAAATGAGCGGTAGCAGGTGTATGATAGAAATGAAATGGAGTTAACCAATCTCACTTGACTGCTTGTCAATGTTGAACAAAATTGTTTTTATCATGTGATCATGATGACTACTCAGTCAATCAATCACACACTTACTATACTCTGGCATTCCGCATTCAGGATTATCGCATACCCCCTTCTACATCAGCATAAAATAAAGACAATGTAAAAGGGAATGGAATCTCAAGGATGAGTAGTTTGTACATTCTAGAAGCTTCTTGGTCTCACTGACCTAGCTATTCAAAGACTGCACCGAAGTCACCGAGTATCGGTACACCGTGTTTAACCTCATACAGATTCTTTCGTAAAGACCTTCGCTTCGTACGTGGCTACAATGACAATCTACTGATCTAACTGTAGACAATTAAGTCAGACCCTGATACCAAGGGACAGCGTTTGGGTTTCCCATAAGCCCGTGGTGTCAGATTCGTTGCGATTAGCGGCTTGGTCTCTCGAAAGGACAGTCAGCGTCAGAAGAACTGGACACCCTAGATGTGGTGTGATCTTTGCCTTGTACCAGCGGCATAATAACATGGGATCAATATTAGGAGGGTTCATGGGCAAATGTGGCAGCACAGTTAGAAGGTTTCATTGCGGCTAAGTGCGCAGATTTTCGAGTACATGCGTGTGTGGTGTGATTCTAGGTTACAACTCTACTTACGCACTTGTCTATTAATGATTATTGGAGAGATAGAAGTGCGATACACGAACAAGACCTCAAACCTCGGTTTTCTTTGAATTGTTGGAAATGTCATCCTACCAGAAACCGCTCTTTCACATACAGCTACGGAACTTTGAAAACAAAGCTCCCCTCCGCTCGGCCCTATCTGAGCAACGCACCAGCATATTAGTAGTTAAGTACCCCCACTCTCTACGAGTCTGAAGAAACAGTTGCCCTCTGTTACCATATTGTGTATTTCTTGATTGCGCACAGAAACTAGAACCTCAAAAACTGCTATGGCTATGCCAAGAAGCTTATTGATAACCTGAACTTATTTGTAGGTATGAAAAGACATAAACGAGGGCCTGATGCGTTCTTAATCAGTACATCTGCATGGTTCCATTTTTCTAGAATCATCACTGGATGATTCTCTACGCACGGGACTAGGAAAGGCTGGACCGACCGAATTGTGGGTCAAATTTTCCATAACCCTGAGGTGTCATCGATGGTCGGAACAAACTGAGCTCAATGGCGAGACAGCTTGAACGTGTCGATCAGGTGCAGATTAGAGCTACGCCTCAGGGGCCTATTATCTCAGTGAGTATAACTCCAATCACACAACTTCTACCGAGTAATCACAAGATTGGAAAGCTGTAGACTGGAAAGTCTCTTCGAAGGATCGACACATGAGGTGGAGGTGCCGAGGCTAGAAACACCGTATATGATCGGATACGAGGATGAAGGGTAAAAGCTCGGGCTACTGGAGGCCACCCTGATCCACAGAAGGTTCAATGAGTGGTACGATAGAGCGGAAGGGTCCGTTGTTTCTATTCCAAGCTCGAAAAATCGCATGCTGGTAAGTAACATCTCTTAGTGTCGAATTCCGGTGAACAGGCGGACGAGAGCGCGCAGCTAGGCTGGATCGCTCTGATTGGCTGTTGTTGCGGGTCTTTCCCTTTTAGCCGCATTCTCCATAATACCGCATGCACCACCAGTCGGCGAACCTAGACTTAGACACTACACCCCACTGACGACAATAGCCATGATAGTGCCCCACTACCGGCTTTCCCGTCTGTGCCGCTTCCGCACTGTGCATAACGATTTCTTGCAGAATGCGCTCAAGCGCAACAGAGCCCCAATGTTTCAAAGGCCTATGCGATCCAGGGCGTAAAGACCCAGAAAACGTCGATAGAGCGGTGGTGCGTTGCTGCACGCCTGACCACAAGCGCGTGTTTCGAGGACTTACGAGCTCTAATAACGGTCCGCCTTGTAGCGGCCGCTGTATATAAGGTCGAGCCGCAAGCGCAATCAAACAGAACAACAACTCGCAAGCAGAAATCCAAAGCAAGTGATCATGAAGCTTACTTCTACAATCATTGCTGGTCTCTTGGCTGCCACGGGGTCTGGTTTGGCCGTGGAGCAGCGCGCTGCAAAGAACAAGCCAGTGTAAGTTGCTTGGATATGCACAATATCACAATCGCTGAGGAGTCATCTCTAGATTCGCCCACTACTTGATCGGTCAGATCAACCCGGAGCACACTCGTCAAGACATTGACGATGCAATGTCATTGAAGATCGATGCATTCGCACTCAACTTTGGTGAGTCTATCTCACTGCATCCTCTGTTCGCTACTGTGGCTTCATCTAACTTCCTCCAAAGATCAGTTCAAGGATTGGTCTACAAATACTGTCAAGGATCTGTTTGACTACGCTGATACAGTCGGCTTCCAACTTTTCTTCTCGTTCGATCACAACGGAGTATTGAAAACCCCCGATCAGTACGAGAATTACCTCAAAGATCACGTTGTGAGGAAGTCCTACTTCAAATACAATGGCAGGCCCCTGGTCTCCACATTCGGTGGTGACAAGGTCACGGACGCCCAATGGCAGAGGCTCAAGGACGTCGTTAATCCAGCGAAGGCGGGTGATCTTCTCATCGTTCCTGGCTTCTTTGAGAATGTTACCCCCACAAATGTCTTCTCCGGCCGAGAGAACATCGATGGAGTCTTCAACTGGAACTCCTGGCTTCAGACCTGGGAAGGCAAGAAGCGTGTGTCTATGGTAGAGGATACGTCATACCAGAACAAAGCCCACGCTGCCAGTAAATTGTTCATGATGGGTATCTCCCCTCTGCAGTTCAAGAACATGAACGCAAAGAACAATTGGTACCGTCGTGGCGAAGACAACCTCGAGTACCGATTCGGTCAAGTCCTAGAGCTGCAGCCTGACATGTTGCAATTCCAGAGCTGGAACGACGCTGGCGAGAGCCATTATATGGGTAACACTTGGCCTGAGACTATGACCAACTCAACGGAAATCCAGGACCTTGTCAAGAACCGACCCCACAAAGCCTACTGGAATGTTATGCGACCTTTCATCCAGGCCTGGAAGTCCGGTGCTACGTTAACTGCAAACATGGTACCTGACAATGGAAAGCCTGTTCAGGGTACTTTCTGGCACCACACCCTGACTGTAGACGCGAAGTGTGGCACCACTGATGTGCCAAAGTCTCCCGATATCAAGACAGCTGCTGAGGATGCCGTGAGCGGTGTTCTCCTTGTTGCCAAGGGCAAGACGAATCTGGTTGCTGTGGTCAATGTGAATGGGCTCAAACTCGACTCTCAAGACTTGAAAGAGGGTTACAACTCCTTCAAGTTCACTGGTCCAAACTTCAAGCCTGGAAAGGTACAGCTGGAAGTTTGGGATGGCAGCACCATGGTCGGTGGTGGCTACGGAAGCATTCCGGTATGTATCCCAACATCTACAAGCGTTACGAGAAGATCTAACACCTCCCAGATCTCTGACTCTGCGACGTCGTGCAACTACAATTTCCAGGTAGTCGCCGTGCCCAGCTAGATAACACGATCCAGATCGCACGTACAGGAGGACAAAAGCGTACTACAACAAAGTCGGTCCTGCTAAACAAATAGAAATCTGATTTGTTACATAAGACCCACATCGCTCTTTACTAAGGGTGGCATGGTTATTGTTCGCTTGTTGTGACCTGTACTTGACGTGAGACTTCGCACCCATGATAGCACACTTTGACAATGTTTTGAACCCATGGCTTGAAGGCACCGCGTCGCATTGAGACTTATGAACCTTTAGGTAGTAAAATATCTAACTTCATCCTAACAGAGGAGGAAAAGGCTACGATCATTAGTCATAGCCTTCCAAGCCACCCACGTAGGCTGGATGGCTATGCCTCTTCTCATGTAGGACTAATACTTATGATAGTGCGCGTCACATCAGTGTGCAGTCAACTCTAACGGTTCAGTCTTTCCTGCCAGGCTCACACTCGTAGTCTTCACTGCTCCACTCACCTTGTTCTCTCAAGCGGGTTGATTTTATCGAACATCAACCTCGCTGGATAGTGACGCAAGTATCGAGCTCTTCCAACATCTCTCACTGTCAGAGTTTAGTTGTAGACCACCAGCAGGATCAGAACTCTCTCAGCAAGCACCATCAAGACAGTTGGAAAGGTTGTCCCATGCTAGCGGACGTACAAGTACTCTGTTACCGCAAATTTATGATATATTGTTTTGTAACAAGCATATTTCCCACATACGACCATAGGACGTTGAAAACAAGGCTTCCCGTTCGCTCAGCCCTATTTAAGCAACGTACCGGCGGATTAGTAGTTAGGTGGGTGACCACTAGCGAATACCCGCTGTTGTATGTTTTTTGCATGTCTACCTCACCCTTTCATCATTTTTGCTCGAGCAATGCGTCTATCTACGCGTGTGTATCGTCTTTCTGCTAACTACAGTTCCTCAGCATGTAGTGTCAACCTTTGGTAGTCGTACCACGTATGCATAGGGTTCGAGGAACGCAAGCAGAATCTGTGTTGGGTAAGTTTTGCCTACACTAATTGCATCAAGCTCCTTGCGAACTCCTGTTACTAGAGCTGACGGGGTCTTACGACCCAAAGCCTCAACCCCCGCATAAGCGAGATATTGCAGCGTATAAGTGCTTACCTGAACTTCGCTTATCAGTTGACAGGCGCAGGTATCCAGCAGGCAGCAGCCTTGAAAGCACTTCTGTCCCGCACCTCTCATCATCTATGTCTCATCACTAGCAATAGCGGATCAAGCAAGGGAATGAATAACAAGTAAGTCCATTCCACAGTTTCAGTGCGTCATAACACCAACGCCGTGAAATTAACGAGACAGGTGCCACCTTCCGTTCATCTTCCATCCCAATCATCTCCCAAAGGTCCCATCGCGACATGGAGCGAGCACAAATCCTGAGTGCATCTGAGAATCCTTCAGGGAAGCGAAAACGATCTGTGGACCTATCGGCTGCCACCTATCAGAGCCATGGAGACACATCCAAAACACGTGATGAAACAGTGTGTCAAGAATCGAGTAGCCTTTGTTCCAGGTGTCCGTCCATTGATGTCGAGGGCCTTTTCGTCGATCTGGAGAGACAAAACATGAAAAAATTGATGATTCCCGGAGAACTCGGGGTAGAAGCTGAGCTGTCGTCATGCTCACTATGTCGCCTTTTCCAAGCGGTGAGGATACAAGGTAGCGCTCGAATCAAAAACTACGCTCTGTACTGCATAGAGCCTCCTGATCCCTACCACACTAAGGATGGAACAGCGCTAGCCGTAGCCCGAGACAAGCTTAGACTCGGTGCTAAGTATGGGTATACTTCGAAGATGGTAACGCTTAAGGATGGAGTGTCTTGCGGCTTCATTGCATGGTCAAGTGTGTCAAGGACGGCTCCTCACGTAAATTCACCACGAGCGCAATCCATCGATGCAATCTCGATCGACTTCGACGTCATTCGAGGTTGGATACAGCATTGTGGTTGAGAGCACACACAGCAGTGCACCCAAGTTGAATCATCAGCTTCGAGTCTAAGAGAGCTGAAGTTGATCGACTGCGAACAGCGACGGATCGTGCCAGCTTTGCCGACGTACGAGTACTCTGCACTCAGCTATATGTGGGGCACGAGCAGATCTGGCGATGATCGGTGTGTCCATAACGAACTTCCCACAACCCTGCCACGCACTATCGAAGATGCCTTGGAAGTTAGTAAGTTGCTAGGTTTTCGATATATTTGGATCGACAGTTATTGCATCGACCAAGAAAACGATGCTGAGAAACAAATCCAGATACAGCAAATGGACCTCATATATCAAAATGCGTTCGTGACTATAGTCGCTGCAGCAGGCACTGATCCATATTTCGGCCTACCTGGCGTTGGCGCTACCCCGAGAACTCCTCAAGCAAGTGCCTGGATTGGAGGACGATGTCTTGTATCAACTCTACCAGACTCGCGGACGCTCATCAAGGCCTCTAAATGGATGCATCGAGCATGGACCTATCAAGAGAGCTTTTTTTCGACCCGACGTATCGTTTTTACAGAGTAACAAGTGTACTATGAGTGTCGATATGTCCTTGCTTTCGAGACAGTCGATAATCCCAACGAATGGCCGTCAGGAATTTTCGACGACCAGAGGTACGAGGAGCATAGTCCCTGGAAGATCTGCTCTCGTCTGACTGATTACTGTGGGAGAGAACTATCTGTCAGCTCCGATGCTATACGCGCATTTGAAGGAGTGTTCCATAGTTTTAGGAAAAAGAAGTTCCCCGTTCATCAATACTTGGGTATTCCCATCATGCCATCAAAGCCTGAAAGGTGGAAAGGATATCTGGACCTGCCAAAACGTAGTAAGGGCGAGGTTTTTGCTGCCGGGCTCTCCTGGTGCAATACAGCGTCAGGTACCAGGCGTTCCCTGTTCCCTACGTGGAGTTGGGCTGGATGGACTGGGCCAATCAATTACGAAACTAAAACATGTAGGGAAGGGCTCAAACTCGAAAATGAAAGACCATTGAAGATCTTTATAGAAAATTATGATGGATCACTCTCAGACATGGATGAGCAAAGCGACGTCTCGTTAGACATGGGCATACCTGGTTCCTCCAGCAGATTTATCCACATTGAAGCATGGACAGTACCTATCGATATCCAGTACTTTTCTGACGAGACGAACGACTGGATCTTTTTAAGTGAAGCACATCGATGTAATGGAAATTACTCCGGGTATTTTGCTGCATTCCAAGACGATGAGAAAACTCTCCGAATTCCCCTGTTTTCATTGTATCAGCTGCACGACAAAGGTTCTGCTACACAGCAAAGCTACGTGCCAGACTTTCAACAAGGTAGTCTGTTGGGTATAGTGTTGGGCAGATGTGAAATCCTCCCATCTGATTATTTCCATGATAATATCTTTGTCATGATCGTTCATTAGAAAGAGCATCATTACGAACGAGTTGGACATATGGTGATAAAGTATGCGTCCTACCACTCACTTGGGAACAAGGGTCCCCTTGCTTCTGTAATACCTTGGCCGCTTTGTTTTCGCTTAAAGAAAAGAAGAACTATTCGTTTGGGTTGACGACAGCTTACAAGATCGTATCTGATGGGAGTATGGTATATTGGATGTCAGAATCTATTCGAAGACACACTCCATGCGTCTTGTCACACACATCACAGAAGTAGAAAATAGAAAAGGACACATCATCGTGAATGTCCCCAGTCTCATGAATGCGTTCAATCCACACAAGTCTTCAAGTCTGATACGTCAGTCGTGATATAGCCTACTGACCAGGATCTAGAGCGTCACAATCAAGACTCGAACTTCTCGCGAATGGAGACGGTACGTGAAAGACCAGCCAGTATCACCAGCACGAGAAACCACAGCGTGAGAGAAGCAACTTTGAGAAGCATAGCGATACATTTCGTACACCCACTCCAACCCACTACGAGGTCTTACGTATCCTTATACAGCCCACAACACAACAACAAAAAAATGTTGACATCAACATCAACATAAACCAAACTCCAGCACCTCCAACCAACCCAGTCTAAAGTATATGCCCTGAGACCAGACCAAACCTACAAAACTCCCGCTAAATGCATCTCCATAAACCACGAAATCATTAGCGCATCTCTCTCTCCCTCTCTATCTCTCCTTAGTGACTAGCCACCAAAAAAGTATCAGTAACCAAACAAACAACCATAACAACAACCCCATAAACACTCAGCGCAAGCGACCCATTCCTCAGCAACCCCCTCCTAAAATCACGATTCGAATGTCCCTCACTAATCTACCTTGCTAGAAGGGCGCATTTCACGCTTACAGAAAATGATATCACAAGCGCAAATGGACAGCTTCTCCTTGGCGTCTGAAAAACAGTCAGGGTCAGCGCTGTTTAGGAACTGCTTCGGTGGACTGCTATACAGATAGTTTTATTCCTTGGGAGGTATTTCATACGACTGAATAATCCTCAAGAAAAGCTTTCGCATATTCTATATCATGGCATTGACATAAAGGATCCGAGGAGAGAATTGGAGACTGTTTGTCCAGAAGCACACTGTGGGGCAGCAAACACAAAAAGCACAGAATCGCGTCAGTAAGAAAGACACAACAGGTGTGGATAAAACCCAGTTGGCTAGCGATGCCACGATCGAGCGCTAAACCGAGGTAGAGAGGTTGCCCAAGTGATCCTGATCCCGTTAGCGCTCGGCTGATCAGCCGCAGATCATCGGCAACGGAGGTCGCATGTTATCTGGCTATAGAAAAAACCTCGGCCAGCTATAGGGCCAAGCCTAACCTGTTTACCTCTAGTAAGCTGTAAATTACGCATTTAAATACACAATTCATAGGATTATTTAAATACTATTTAATTATTAATTAAATCTCTATTTTTTATATCTCTTTAAGGTTAAGGAGCTAGAGTTAGCTAAAGTTAGTATTAGCTAAGATTAAGACTATTTAAGATTAGAGCTTGTTAAAATTAGAGTTGGTAGTATATATTATTATATTTTATTTCTATACTTCTAGGCCTAGATATGCTAAGCTAATTAGCAGGTCCTAAAGCGTTATAGTTATGTATAATCAGCCTAATTAGGAAAGGTCTATAGCCGGCTGAGGTTTTTTCCATAGCCGGCCGACATGCCACATCATCGGCAACGCTTTCAGAGCGGCAATGACGATACTAGGCTAGAAGAAACTCTAACGTAATGTGCACTTGACGTTTGCAAAACCATATAAGAAGATTTTACTCTATTTCTGATGTTTTTTTTATGCGATACCTACAAATCATATCCCGAGTCCCTGGCAATTAGTTTAACTCACGATGAGCGCAACATCAGTAACTGTCATCTTTTCTCCATACCATGTTGGCCTCCGTGATCACCGCGTGGGTGACGGACCCAATCGTATTCGCGCCATGGGGATTATAGACCAGCTAGAAAAGCTTGGTGTGAAAGTACACTTCCTCGAGCTGCCACCGGTTGATGATTTCGAAGGGGAGATAGGCCGGAGTTTCGAGTTACTCCGGCGAACGTCCAAGGCAGTAACGGATGTGCGCGCTGCGCAATCCTTTCCTCTTGTACTGTCAGGAAACTGTATGGCAAGTGCTGGTATTGCTTGTGGTTTGGGCATCACGGATCTTGGGTGGATTTACTTCGACGCACACGACGATATGGATACGCCGTCAACGAACGTCAACGGATACCTAGACGCTATGGGGTTGTCAATGCTGGCGGGGAAAAGCTTCCATCGATTAGCAAACACCATCCCCGGGTACACTCCCCACAGATACGACAAGATGATCTATTGCGGACTCCGTGATATCGAGCCTAGTCAGAAAGAAACCGTGAGGGAGGCTGGAGCGAAGGTTATCTGGGGAGAAGCGGGCAAACACGTTGATTTTGCGGATGAGCTTACGAAGGCTCTGAGTAAGAGAGATTATTCGCCTGCACTAGTTCACCTGGACCTTGATGTGTTAGACGAGAGTCTTGGAAAGATCAATGGCTACGAAAGCCCTGGAGGTTTACAAGAGCATGACCTACTGAAATGCATGAACCTGGTTCCACAAAAGGCTACTCCAGCATCTCTCACGGTCTGCTCATTCGATCCACGATTGGGAGACGGCGATAAGATTGCTACTATTGGCGCGAAGGCTATTGTTGTGTTCGTACGATCGCTAATAGAGACTAAAGCTTTGATTGTAGAGTAGAAGTTTCTAAGCGTTGCAAAAAAAAAGAAACCAGCTATGCTATAATGTCTAATATTAAGTGTATGCCTGCAAAGATAGTAGCCTAAAATTAGGTTATTTAGTAATAGTTGATATGGTCAACATTCTCTATCTAAAACATGCACAGCAAGACACTGTCGTATAGAGTCTTGGTTACCCGGGCCCCAGTGATGGTTGTCTCGATGCGCTCAACACAACCGAACGAGCTGCCCGATTTTCTTATCCAGTGCTTCTATTGGCACCCCGCGCCTCAATCGGCAGCAGCTGACCGAGCTATGCACTTCATCTTGTCGTACGGCAATGCCAAGGGTACGTGATACCATTGCAGCGAACTGTAAAGCGCCCAATGACACCGTTGAGTTCGACACTGTAGTTTATCAAGGTAACTTGCCGACAGATTGCTGCCTTTGAAAGCTCCTACTGACAGTCAACTCAGTGACTTTCATCATCGACCGATTCCGCTCCACGTACAACCTTTCATGTCGAAAGGACGCATCGTCTGGTCGATATTGCGATGAGCTGATGTTCTCATGGCTGGCTGCAGGTAATGCATCAACTAAGGCAGCTACTTACTCCGACTGTGCCCTTGGGTCAATGCAAATTTCGTTAAATTCGCCGTTCGGTTTGATGAAGACTTTGGTCAGGGGTTCCAGGAAGTGAAGTCCAGTTGTAGCTCGTCCGGATAATCTTTCACCACACCAGCGGCGTACGCTGTCAGTACAAACCTTCCCAACCGAGCCGAGGATGTCAATGTACCAACCTGCTCCGATCCCTACGTTGTCAAGTCAGGAGATTGCTGCGATGCCATTGTCATTTTGTAAGCGAAGGCTACCCCGGTACAATCTCCATGTGCGAGTGTTTCACTATCATCACAAGTTCTGCCGTGAAGGGTAAGCTACGCCAATCCATTTCAATGGACTCACGCTATCTACACAGCCCAAGCTAGCCGAAACTTATGACTTCCATGCACCTCCAGTGTTCTAACTCGTAGATTAACACAAAACAATACTAGGTGGACGTTCGTAGAAGGATTGCCATGCCATGTCATCACCGTTCAGCGTGTCGTAGAAGTCAGCATTGAGCATGATAGGTGAGATGCGCATCCGGCCGACATCCTCTTCAGTCGAACCCTCGATGGGCTCCCAAATCTCTGGCTCCCACCTATCGTCTTGCTGCTCTTCAGGCGGGGAAGGCTCCTAGTTAGCATTCACAAACTTGATAAAATCGGTTGTCCACCACCCCTTTTTGGGGCCAAGGTAACCAGTCAAGTTCTGCATCACTTCCTCGTCGATCTTGATGAAATAGCTGAAGCGCGAGATTGTGGCAGGATCGTGTTTTTCCAGCTGTTGTCGCGTCACTTCGTTCGCAGTCCACGTGCGAAATCGCTCCCGCAAAGCAGCAGTCGAGATACCGTCCAGATTAGCCTTATCTTCAACCCAAGTCCACTCTAGACGATCAGCGATCTCCGGCACGTCCGACTGTGCGATTTCCTTACGCGATTCAGCCTCAACGCGATCGCGAAATCGGGCCCAGGCCTTGTCGTTGGCGTAGGTGCAGCGATAGATGACCCATCCCCACTTGTCAATAGGCAATAGCTCGAGGTCGTTGCGTATGGCACTTGCCGCTGAACTCGTGATTGTGCGAGACGATGAGCGCAGATAGAGTAATTGGTGAATGAGTGGTTGGGTAGTAGCGCTATGATAGGTGTGCAATCTGAAAATCGCGTGAAAGCTTCTTTTGGTGCTTAGCGATGAAAGACTAGCAAGGCGTGGAGGCAAAATAAAAGAAACCATGCGAGCAGTTGAGTGAGCAGCAATTGCTGGCAAGACGGAAGGATGAGGAGTGATGAACAGGTCATACGTTCGTCAAAGAAGGATGCATCTGCAGCGCCCTGTGTGTTAAGAACAGTCGAGAGAAGGCTCGACGATTAATCTCACGCTTCGAGCCTCTTGGTATCCACGTGATAGGCCCGCTGGATCATCGCGCCGCCTTGCAGTGTACCGGTAGTAGTCTGCTTCGTAGAATTATGACGCTATGAATGCGCCAAACACGCTGCTTCTTAGCATCAACTATACCTTACTATCACGCTCCGTCATCGGTTGCCGGTGAGTCTTTGTCACTCTTCTGCACCTCTACGGGAAACTTCTCCAGACATTCGTACCACTGGATGACACTCCCAATGAGAAATGCCCAACTTCCCCAGAATGTAGACAGGCAAGCTTGATACTGGCTCCAACTGCTTGTATCATACCCAAACGCCGGACAAATCGTAAATCCAATACCACCAATCAGATTCCACGCGCCAATCCACCAGCCTAGAGTCCGAGGCGCCGGCTTCCACCACTTGGACTGTGTTTCCAGCATGAAGAGCGTGCCAGAGATGATGAAACCTAGACCGCCGATAACCTGTGGCGTCCAGTAGAAGATGATGGTGATGGGTCGGGACATTCTGTTGTAGATGCCTGGGAGGGCTGTGAGACCTGATATCCAAAAGACTGTGGCGCCGCAGAGCTGGGAGAAAGAGGCCAGGAAACCAAGGTCGTGGATATAGTGTGTCTTGAGATCTGTCGTCGAGGGCCACCATACCCATGAGCGAGCTTCTGGGGCTGGAGCTTCCTTCGATAAATGACGATTGCCTTTGCCAATGAGGTTCCGCTTGTTCAGATGGTGATGCGTGCAATGCGACTTGGAAGGCTTGAGGTTGCCAGCTCCGATTTCGCCATCGTCACACTCGTGCGAAAAAGCTTGCTCAAGTGCCCATCCAAAGCATCCCGATTTGTTTTCGTTCACAGCTTCAGCCATGAGCAGGAATGAACCGAACTCAAACACTGTAGCTCCAATGAACGCGGTTATACCTCCACCATACAGTTCTTCGTTTCCAAACTCGGTGTTAGGTCGCACGAGTGGTAGCCATACAAAGAATGCATTGATGACCCATATTACGCTACCAATCGTAAAGACGTATGCGACGTCGAATGATATGTCCCATATCGGATAATACGTGAGCATGCGATAGATACCGCATGCGATACTGCTAAGCGATGAGGTTGGGCGTGGTGTTGTGAGCTGCTTCGGATTGGCGCTGGTCCCACTTTGGTCTATAACTATCGCATGTCGCCCTTTTCGGTTATTTCGCGAAGACCACTTGAAGCGCACGTCTGGTTGCGCTTCATACCGGAAATGCGCTTTTGTGGGGTTGAGGGAGGATAGTGGACCAGACACGCAGTCTTGTTGGAGATTGAGCGCTGGGTCATCTCGGAGAGGTTCGTGCGCGGGATGAAAGGTCTTAGACCGCTTCGAGCTGCTCATCGAGTCTATGTTGCTCTGCAGATTAGTTCCAACTGCTGCTATCGTCAACCGCGTCGCACAACGTAAGGCGTCGCTCTGGTGTCAGCAGGATGATCAAAGGACGATGCCAATATCGCGTTTAACATTGCGGGAAAATCTAGAAAGCCTTGCTTGAAACGGGTGTCCAGCGACGCATTGGGTAAAATCACTTGCGTCATTTTGTTCACGGCTCGGGAGGTTCCAAGTCTGGAGATAAGACGATATCACGTGACGCTGGCGACCCCCTACTTCGCGACTGTCTCGCCCTGATAGCCACATCAGTAATACAAACATTGCTTACCTGTCACACACCTCCTGAATCTGAGTCTCTATGGGCTATCATGATGAGATGAAGTACCCATCTGGCACCCGGGACGAGATGCTATAGTCCTGAATGACCTCTCACTTCAACCAGCGTGTCCAACAGTCCGTACTACGGTACGGTTGGCCAACTACGGCTACGGTACGGCTAAACCCTCAGCTACTACTGTACAGCTATGGTGAGGCCTCTACTGCAGTACAACTGCAGTACTACGGCTTGTTTTAGTAGGAAATTGATGAGCCGTATTCTACGGCTACGCTACAGTGAAATTCTTCACTACTAACTGACTGCTTACCTAAGCCGTACAACCGTAGAGCTACGGACCGTAGTACTGACTGTTGGACACGCTGAAGTCTTCAACAAGCACACAGAGACTCGAACAACGACTTAGCAGATCAATGTTGAGTAAGCAAATAATAGCGAGTACTCGTTGGTGTATGCACGCGTAAGTACTGCTTTTCGTCTGTAACCGTATTGGCGTATAGCACACACACGAGCCGCAATGTAGTGAAAGGAGTCGCAGAAAGATCAGCTGGCAAAATCCAATGACGTTATGTTTTGGGTTTGTGAATAGCAAGTAATATTACAATAGCAACTCGTATCAAAAGGAGAGGGGAAACCTGGAAGTATGGGGTACAGTATCACCGGGTTTTGAATACGCTGAAGGGGCTCCTTGGTTGTATGGTAAGCGATCGTTGCGTACTTGAGGTGTGAGATTTATTTATTCTAGAAAAGACATCTATAGGTTTTTGCCGGGAGATGTGTATAGCGAGTTTTGTTGCCCTGACGATGATTATGAAGACGAACCCCGGGTTTGAATACCCAACAGGTTTCATGTGGATACACAAATCTGCAAGGTCCCCATCCGCAAAGCAGCTCGGGCTCAACTCCTTTAACTTGCTCTTTCTTTTCTGTAGTGTCGCTTTCAAAGGGTGTTGACACTAGTGCAAACCTCAGGCTCCACATGAACTGTTCGAAGCTTGATTTAGAGAATGGCTCACTCCACCACTCGGGCCAACTACCACTTTACACCAGCTTCTTGTAATGGTGATAGCCTATGCTGCGAGATGATCCTGCGATATCAGGAAAATTTAACATCATAGTACGTTTGGTTTCAATCCAAGCACGTCTGATACTCTTCTGTTTATCATCGGTAGCGTCTTCTTCTGCCTCACTTGTTTCCCCTTCAGAATCACAAGCCTTGAATCGCGAGGAGACAGGACATGGCGTCATCGAGTCCAGAAACATATCTGTCACATACTGTATGCCGAATCGCAAAGTGTATCTCCTTTGCTTCTCTTGATCTGTGAGAACAGTGAACCCTTTTTGGCCGGGTCGAGTTAGCTTTAACTTCTCGTGGGCGTGAAGGTTTGAGTGTAAATACGCTACTTGATCTGCAGCTTTCGCGTTGACGTTTCCTCAAGATCTTTCTCCAGTCGCTTACACAGCGGTGTGATCATAGCATCTCTCGTGAAACGTAAGATGGCTGCTTGGAGAGTAGAGCATATGGAACCGTGAGAAAGATCCAGTTTGGGTACGAAGGTATATCCAATCCTTGGAAGCTCTTGTGTAGACTCAATCCGAATCCCTTCCCTGTCAATTTCGATACAGAGGCTGCCCCAGTCTTGTTTGTTGCGATCTGGTGTGACCTCAGCTTTTGGCAAAGGCTTCCACAGCAGACCCGGACTGTGCAGAACCGAGACAATGTCACACAAACACATGTTTTTGTACTGCAAGAGTATTTTGCATGTCAATTCGACTAGTTCTTCTTCGTAGTTAACCACGATCCGCGATTCAGATGAGCATAATGAGAGCAGAGAAAATATGCGGTCTTGTGGAACAGCGCAGCGCGTGCCGGGAAACCATTAGCAATGAGATGATAGGTTGGCCTATCAGGGATTTGGAGACAAATTCATCTGAAACGTATTGACAAAAGGGAATATCTTTGAAAGCGATGCTAGTCAACAGGTAAAATGATTGCAGACTGTGCATCAATACTGAGAGCTCGATCGCCTCGTCATCCAGGTGGATGAAGATATCGCGCGCAAGCAAGATCTCTTGAGTGATCCAGGCTCGGCTCCAATACTCGTTATTGTATAGGTACGTTGAGGGGAGATCCGACCGGATAACGCCCCAGTCTTCATAACTCGGATCTGACCAATTCAGAAGACTTCGACAAATGGGAACGATAGATGGCATCTTACCAAGCCACACATTAACAAGCTGAGCTGAAGAGAAGATCTTGCCCATTTGTGTGACTTGGTGATTTCTTTCTACTGGATTGATCTGATCGATGCATAGTGCATTTATCCATATGTATTCCGGTATTTCTGATTGTCTGCGAGTAATTTCCAGGAAGTCGGAAAGGTTTTGGCCAATTCTGCAGATCTTCCCGTCCAACAACACATCTTTAGAAGGTAAATGATCTCCCCATCGATAAGACAAACAGGTATATAGCATGTGCTAGATGGTTGTGTGAAAGATAGAGCACTGTATCATCCCATCGCATAAGAGATTCGATGAAACTTTGACAAGGCGTATGGATGATTTGCTGTAATCTAATGGTCGATGTTTGAACGTTTCATAGGCGGTAACAGGTATGAGCCTCTGTTCGCTTTCCAATCTGGAAGAGGCTGACGAAGAGCGGCAGGAATCCATCGTCGGAAGAGAAGAACCCTTGTTTATGGTCCGGCTCTTATGATGTTGTCAGTATGTTCAGGAATACGGGGACTGCGGGGTATGCAAAGGAGCAAGGCCGAGACTTAGATCATGCGTGGTAAGCAACTTACCGCGCGTGACAAGTCACGTGACTGTGGTGCGGACTAAGTCACTGGGCTCTACCGCTCTCCACCGCTCTCTATAAACACTCCATAGACACTCTACAGCTTTCTACGACACTCCACGGGACTCCTTAGACTGAGCTGCGGGACTCCACTACTCGCTAACAACACTCCATCAACACTCCATCAACACTCCATCAACACTCCATCACACTCCACATCTCTCCAGAGGACTCCACAGACTGAGTCACGTGACTCTACCGTCCTCCATCAAACTCCACCGCTCTCCACAACACTTCACGGGACTCCACCGCTCCCCATAGCACTCTATCACACTCCATAGCACTCCACCACACTCCATAGACTGAGTCACATGATTCCACAGCACTCCACAGCACTCCATCACACTCCGTTGACCCTCCGCCCTTGCTCCAACTCGATTGGTCTGCAGACTGGCTCGCATCTAAAGGTGTGTGATCAAACCACACTCTTTGGACAATAAGTCTTGATTTCGCAATTGTTCTTAGTGTCACTGCAACATATGCCGTAGAACACGCGATCATCATGCATTAGTAATGGACATGGATGCTGTTCACTCGGCTCCCAGAATTTTCAAAAGTTGTGTTTTGGTCAGTAACTCGTTAAATCAATCAATCAATCAAACCTTTCGTCCGGGTAAATGTTACTGAACACGGCCAATCACCTTGAGCGTTGGGCATCCGTACGCACGAGTATTCTTTTGCCACTATTGTGGCGTGCCTGAAAACTTCTAGGAGGCACCACAGTAAACAACACTACAACCTTTTATCTGCTTGTTTCGCCCGATTGTTTACAGCAAAAAGATTGAGGCTTCTAAGGGCGGCGAATGTTTCTTTGCGCATCGAGAGTACAAAAGGTCCAGCGTCAATGCTACGAGACTGGTTGCGGAACAAAGTTGGCAAACCTTTCGAGATGTGGTCTGTAGGTGAGCATGTAGTAATCGTGCGTGTAGAAGAACTTATAACCCACTCCTACAAGGTAACGGTTACCCGCCAACGGCGCGTGTCGCTTGTGTCGAGCCGATTCTGTAAGAATCCATGATTCGCATATCACTGTGGAGTGGAACGGAAGTCGACAAGAACCAGGGGCCTGGGACGGAACTGCAACTAACACTCACAAGATTCAGGATCGAAGTTTGGAGGTGTAGCCAAGGTCGTGTCGTGGGTCGTGAACGGTGTGGGGAGCGAAGACGGAAGTCGGCAGCGCTGGGGCTTGGTGTCGCAACGTCAAGAACTGTCAAGACAAAAGGATCTGAGGGCAAGAGCTTGTGTCAACTACATCAACAGAACATGGCCAGCTTCGATGCGCAAAGTACACGCGATTATGGTAAAGAGCATCGTGTGCACGCCTGAGGTATTGCGGTGGACTGCAGAAGTTGAAGTAGGTCGGTCCTTCTAGCTGAGATGAAGCTATGCCGTCTTCGGACCTAAGGCTGTCAACACGATTTTTGCTGCCTTGACGCTCGTTATTGTTGACCGGATCTCTCCCTACAACCATTTGCGTACCTCAGCCCCCCATGTTCTGCTTGCCTCAGCACTGCCTCCTGGAAAGCCTGTGTCACTCAGCTTGTTCTCATCCAACCAGGATGACCTGTTCAGTCTTGCGTCAATCGCCCGACCTCGTGTAACGGTAACTCGGTTCTGCCTGGCATGCGATCAAAGTCAAGGCGTCCTCCAACAAGTGAGCATTGGAGCAGTTTTGGCGGTACAAATCGCAGACCCCTTGAGCGCTGATTGACGGCATGTCAGCTGCGAGAAAAGTTTACCCCAAAATGCCCGCAAAAACACACCCTGTCAATAGCCTGATGCCCGACACTCCATCGCACAGACAATGCTACTTGGAGAACGGGAACCAATGAATTAAAGGCATCGCCTCGCACGTGGTCCTGTAGCTCACAAGTCTCATTTCTGCCGCACCCCCGTAAGGCGCACTGCATCAGGTCCTAAGCCATATTCCATTTGACAAATGGACACATTGATCGAACTGTATCCGGAGATTGGCACCAGGTTTGGCAGCTTTGCATGACCCATCAGAGCCATCACCTACGTGCGCCAAACTCGCCCATCTGGACCACACTGCGCCAAGTCAGACTATCGCCTACTCTGCGCTCTTGTGGCGTGAACATCGCGGATCTATGCGTGTTTTAACAGAATGACGATCGTGTTCTGTGGCAAACAAGTGCACCATGATCACACGAGACACTGCGAAGGCGGACCGAAGGGATCGTATCTCAAGTAGGAGTTCAGCTTGTTGCTGCGCAATTGTCGATGGTCGAAGATGGTATTTGCGAATCTGCCTGGCTCTGCACAGCTGGCGGCTACGGTCAGGCAAAAGCACTGCCCACATTGGATCGCTATCATGGATCAGGGGTTTCATGGAGAGAGTAAGACAACCACCCTCAGATCAGTTCGCATGACCACTAGCCAAGCGTAGATGCGCGTGCGACCTGCAGAAGGGATAGCAGTATTTTTTCAGTCCCTGTCCAGAACCAGTCCTGTGGGATAAGGTGTCCATTGCTGC
The DNA here is from genome assembly GCA_027946375.1 of Neodidymelliopsis sp. IMI 364377. NCBI lineage: Eukaryota > Fungi > Ascomycota > Dothideomycetes > Pleosporales > Didymellaceae > Neodidymelliopsis > Neodidymelliopsis sp. IMI 364377. The sequence continues at coordinate 26,718 of JAPEUT010000187.1, forward strand.
CGATTGATCCTGGGCTGAAAATATTGGAGCCACATGATGCCAGGGTCCAATATTAGGAACGTCGAATTTCATTGCAATTCTGTAACAGATCCGTATGCGGAGCTATCATCAAGAGCAGGTGGTTGGATACGCGGCTGCTGTTGGCTGATCTGACACCTCGGCTACAAATTCCAATCCGTGGCGTGGGACTGGCAGATGAGAAGCACGGCGTCGGCGAAGCCCGTTGCATCGAACACGATCAGCGTCGCATTGGATTTCGTCTCGATGGCGCCCTGCTCGTTCGCCTCCTCCAACAAGTTGGGATGCTGTCCGCGGCTATCGAGAATCGATCCGAATGTACCGGTAGTCTACATCGAGGCCTGATGTTGGCGGGACGCTTCTGGAAGGATGGATCAAGTAAAGTGACTGCCAATGTGCGTTAAGCAAGAGGTCGCAAAAATTGGGGCGAGGTAAGCCATCGCAGCACGCTGCACGCAGGGCATAAGACAGTTGAAGTAGTCTTCAACGCCCACGTGGGGCCGCTGATTGGCTTTCAGCAATACCCATCGCCAAGTCCGCCGAGTCTCCTAGCTCCTTCCCTCGACGCCCCAAGCTGGGCGCCCAGCCTCAGTATCGGTCCATGTACCAAATGTGAGCTCTCGACGCTCCACCAGCGCTCAAGATTCCACTCCGAAGCTTGACCTCTCCACGCTAATGCCGGTGGAGCAATTGCCTTCCACTTCGAAAGTTGCCAAGGCGCAGCGATCCCGAGCAGGCTTCCCCGCCAATGAGAGCATACGACGCAGCAACGTGTGCTCGTGTAAACTCCATGAACTCGCTCTATGAGTGGCTGAGCGTGTGCAAATAGTAGGCGCGGCGGATTGACTGCTGATGGCTGTCCCAATATGCGCCTCTAGCCCGTGTTACGACCAGGGCTGGATCCTGTGGATTTTGCTGCAGCGGTACCACGAACAGCGCCAACTGAGTAGCCTAAGCCGCAGCAGAGATATTGCATGCCTATATAGGGTCTCATAGGCTCCCCTACATCTGTTCTCCAGCCAGCAGTTTTACACTCCCGCTCAGTACTACCATACATACCTGCGTGCCGGCAGTCAATCATCACCAAAATGCCGCGCCTTACACAGTACAACTATGTCTTCGCCATCGGCACCTTCTTTGCCATGCTCGATGCCTACAACAACGGTGCTAGTAAGTAGTCCTATCACCATTTACCACTGCTCCGTACAGTGACTGACTGTCATACCAGACGATGTTGCCAACGCTTGGGCTACCTCCGTCTCTTCCCGCTCAGTGACCTACCGCCAGGCTATGGTCTTGGGTACCATCTTCGAAATGGTCGGTGCCATCACTGTCGGTGCCCGTACCGCCGATACCATCAAGAACGGAATCATTCCCAACGACGCCTTCAAGGGTGACGCTGGTGTTCAGATGCTTGCGTTCACCTGCGCTCTGGCTGGTGCCTCCATCTGGGTCATGTGGTGCACCAGGCACTCTGCTCACGTTTCCTCCTCATACTCGCTCATCTCCTCTGTTGCTGGTGTCGGTGTTGCTGTCGCTGGTGCCAGCAAGGTCCAGTGGGGTTGGAACAAGGGCAAGGGTCTCGGTGCTATCTTCGCTGGTCTTGGAATGGCTCCCGCTGCCTCCGCCTGCTTTGGTGCTATCATCTTCATGCTTATCAAGACGACTGTCCACCTCCGTAAGAACCCCGTTCCCTGGGCTATCTGGACCGCTCCCTTCTTCTTCCTGATCGCTGGTACCATCTGTACTCTTTCGATTGTCTACAAGGGATCACCCAACCTCGGTCTTAACAAGAAGCCTGCGTGGTATGTCGCTACTGTCACCGTCAGCTGCGGTGTTGGTCTCGCTCTTCTGTCCTTCCTCATCTTTGTCCCCTATCTCCACGCTCGTGTTGTCAAGCGGGATCACACTGTCCGCTGGTACCACATGTTCCAGGGTCCTCTTCTCTTCCGCCGTCCTGCTCCCGAGGGTGTTGAGGCTGCTCGCGTTCCCGACTACGCTGTTGTCCAGCACCACGACGAGGACGAGGTCAAGCCCGAGCTCAAGAAGTCCGACAGCTCTGACGACGACATTACTCCTGCCGACCACGAGAAGGGCGTCGTCGTTTCTGAGGAGCGCCAGCTCAGCTACAAGGAGCTGATGCAGCAAGGTCAGGACCGCTTCCACGCCAGGCTCAGGACTAAGAAGGGTCCTCTCGGCTGGGCCATGCGCTACCTTCACGAGAACAAGATCCAGACTGGTGAGATCTACGAGAAGAAGAACTTGATCATTACTGCCAAGCGCATCCCCGCTATGATCGTCGTCGGTGCTCTTTACGGTGTCAACTACGACATTCACGCTGCCCAGACTGGTATTCACGGTACTCCTGAAGGTAGGCGCATGGAGCGCGTCTACTCCCACGCCCCCAAGTACGCGAACGAGGTCGAGCACACATACTCCTTCGTCCAAGTCCTCACTGCCTGCACTGCCTCCTTCGCTCACGGTGCCAACGATATTGGTAACGCTGTCGGTCCATGGGCTGTCATCTACTCTGCCTGGAACACTGGTAACGCTGCCAAGTCTAAGGCTCCCGTCCCCATTTGGCAGCTTGCTGTTCTCTCCGCCACCCTGTCTCTTGGCCTCGTCACCTACGGTTACAACATCATGAAGGTCATGGGTAACAAGATCACCTACCACTCGCCTAGCAGAGGTTGCTCTATGGAGATGGGTGCTGCTCTTACCGTTCTCATCTTCTCGCAATACTCCCTGCCTGTCTCGACATCCATGTGCATCACTGGTGCTACCGTCGGTGTCGGACTTTGCAACGGAACTATCAAGGCCGTCAACTGGCAGCGAGTTGGTCTCCTTGTCTTCTCTTGGATCATGACCATCCCTATTGCTGGTACCATTGGTGGTCTTGCTATGGGCATTGTCCTCAACGCTCCCCACTTCGGTTAAGCTTTGGCTTGAATGCGCTTCTCAAAATTGTCAACTGATTTTACAAATACCCTCTTTCTTTCGGCGACGTTCGTTCGTTATGCGACATGGGATAGACTTTCTTCACTGTAATGATATAAGCGTGGCGAATGGTAAATAGTCATGTAATGCGCCAAAAGAAATTGCATTCTCTGAACACAAGGCTTCAATTACTGTGACCGTCCATCAGTGATCTTGAGACATGGTTTGACCCTATGATGACGATTTTTCAACACCTGTTCGATCTCCTGTGATACGTTCTACAGATACAGCAGCTTTTCCTTAGCTTTGCCTAGATCTTCATCACCACGGTGCTTTACCAGTGCAGCAGCGCGACTCCAGTCTTAGATGCGTCATACATGTCTTCCGAAAGAACCCGACCAGCTATCACCTTATGGCACAAACACCGGTGCTTCTGACCATCAAGACGTAGCGACTTCTGTCTAGCCACATCGAGATTCCTTCATCGTAACCGTGAACGGATCCTCAATTTCGACGTCAGTTTGGATGCAACTCAAAATCAAAGAAAGCCACCTGCTCACGGTACATTGTGTATGCAGATCGAATGACAACAACGCCTTGGCTGACGATGAACTGAAGCCACGGGTCTGGCGATCATTAATCTTGAGCTCACGCATAACAAAACGCATGCTCGAGTAAGTACGGAGAGTTTCTGTGAATTTGATCGCAGCATTGGCTTCGAACACATTGCATCTCATACATGGGCTGGTTGTGACAGGTCTCACGATGAGCAAATTGCAGCCGTAGTGCAACTCGCTCATCGCACACCAAGGCTCTACAGAAGTTCCACCGTCACCCTATGCACCATCACAATCCCTTGGCACACCTCACTCCCCGCAGATCCACCATCCCAGTCCCACCTCGTCCCAATCCCTCAGCCCTAACCGTAGATCACCCGCACTCCTCATCGCCCCACTCGGCCCTGCATGACATGGGAACGGTCAAGTAAAATGCAAGGTGGTTGGCATTTCTAGGCAGACGAAGAGCTGCGAAGAGATCTTGGGTAGGAGCTTGATGTTGATGTGGAGGTGCTGTTGTGGAGAAAATGTATGAAAGAGACACAGGAATGGTGTAGTGTGGCGTGGCATGGTGCCGGTTTCCCGAAGGATTGGAGGCGACCAGTGTAAGGTTGGGACGGGGCACGTGGGCTTGGCGGAGGGGATGGGGCGGTTGTTGGAGGATCGATGGGTTTGATGAGGTCGGTGCCAATGAACTGAGAGTGAAGATGTTTTTGCTTGGTCAGACGCAAGGACGTGGTCGTTGCGAAGACTACATACAAATACCTGGAACGGTTGCAATACTACATCACGTTTGAAATCCATGTGCGCCTTTACTTGAGTGATTGCAATACCCATGGAATTTTCGCCCGACAGTGCGATGAATTGAGTGTGATTCCATGATATAGAACTCTCTGTATCGTTTCAGCTGTTTTTGTCATCTAGGCAGTTTCTGAAGGGTCAGAACTTTGATATAGTGCTGTATCCCACATAACTTAAAGACAAGTACTCTGAGCAGACAATGGAAAGAGAGTTGATGCGGCAAAAGTAGAGAATTGGAAGATAAACCCATTTTGCCTGGCCAGCCAGGTCAATCCACGTACGGCTTCACTTTTTGACTGTCAACAAACACCAAATGATCCCAACTCCAACGCGAATCACTTGCCACCCTTGTCAAGATCCTGTCTAATCGCTCGTGATTTTACCCCTCGACTGTGATTTGTTACTGAGTCGTGGCATCTTGTGTGATCCATTTACTCAGTCTGCTCGCGAGGTTGGACTACGCCGTACCAGGCATTCTCAGAGATCACGTTATGAGCCGGGTCATCGTTGCCACTCAGATTCCACGGATGTTTGCGTGGTCGGACTGCAAGTTGTTAGCATCTTGGTAACAAACATGATCGAACATTGAGAACTTACAGCTGGTATCAATTACAGGTGGCGGTCCACGAAGCACGAGGTCGGTAGAGTCATCAAACTGCGAGGGATGACTAGGTAAAGTCATGGGCGGTCCTGTAACAATCTGACCATGACCATCATGACCTGATGGCATTGGCTGCAGAGTTTCCTGTCTGCTCAGATAACGCTTGCGGAGTTCGTCTGGCATCAAACCCCAGGTGTCGATGGCCTTCATTCCCTCACGCTCCTCTTGAGCCTGTCGTAGGGCTTCAGTCTCGACATAACGTTGTGCACGAGTCTTCGGATGCTCATCTTCCGTGGATTGATCGGCCTGAAGCTTATCGCTTGGGCTATCTGTCGGAACAGTGGAAAGTACAAAATTGTTATTCGTGGTGCTTGGTGTGCCGAGAGAGGGGAAGTCGTCCATATTTTCAACTGCTGGAGGAGTTTTTTCGTATGGTGCAGACCCAATGCCATCTTCTCCCTCGGCAGAAGATCGGAACTTGTCACCTGAAGGTGAAACTAGTGGTATGTTAGTCGTATATATAAAGTTGAATACTATGTACTTACTCTGGAAGCCTTTTACAGCGGGGATTATATTGACCCAGCGGCCAAACAATTTGCGTGCAGGCAAAGCTTGTGCATCTATGCGCTCTTGTTCTGTGGCAAATAGAACGTATCCAATCGTGTTTCTGTTTGTTTTAGCATTGATACCGCGGATAAAGTCAATGACAAGAAAATCTTTTCCGAAAAACTTGCGAATATCGTTGATTCCAGCCTCATAGTGAAGATTGAGGATACGCACAACACGGTCCTCGGCACGACCGGTATCGCCCAAGGTAAGGTTAGAGCCGCGGTTCATGTTTACTAAACGGTATAGTTGTAGTTATGAGAAAATATTGTGAAATAGCTGTAAGAGTTGAGGCCTGGAATGAGTGGTTGATGTGTGAGACTGATGATGCATAGGAACTTGGATCGTATATTATATCAGTGGGAGCAACATAAACCCCATGAAACGAAGAAGTTCAAACAATGGGTCGGTGAAAACATTGTGCGTGTAAGATGCGTTCCCGAGCACTGTAAGTGAAGAACGGAGCAGAAAAAGAGTAACCAATCTCATCAATGCCATCATGAGCGGATACTATGGTATTCACGTAAGCATGCTGAATCAGAAGAGCGAAGCATACTTCGCGTTTTGAGAGCTCATCTTCACCATCTGTACTTCAAACTCAATGCTCTGCAGCACCATTGTCACTATTTGTAGAGCAAAGTCGTTAGTAGAAGAGGCCTTTCGGGCTTTGCGACGGGCAGCGAACAATGTTGAAAGTGACAATGTCGACTATCAGTTCGAAGTCCCTCAATTGTTCACATAACAGTCCTCCAAAAAAAGTGTTAGGAGCACATCAATTGCGAGACGAGAGGACTTTGGCATAAGTAGATGGACGTTGCTCCAGAAGCTCCGCACATAGAGGCATACACTACAGAGGCAACGGCTAGTACTCATGGGTTGTAGTAAATATGTTGCTGTGACAGAGAATTCTTTGAGTGAACGTTAGCAAATTGGGCAGCTTCTACCGACGCACATGTCATTTGGCGTCACCATCAAGACCAATCGCATGTCGATCATTTCTAAAGTGGTTCTAGAACAACTGCGACGCGTCTACATCATCACCTCGTCACACCAAACACGACACGTCTTCATACTCTGCACCGAATTGAACATGCTGATACACTGAAGCTCAATTCCTCCGTAATCTTGAGCAGTTTCTCGAATGTGATAAGTTGTGATACTCTCATTTGGCTGATGTTTAACTGACGTATCGCACGATATGTCAATACCGCTGTCTTCACTTGCCTGCTCTTGCGATGGTGAAGCTTACACTGACTGCACTCCAGACCCAATATCTCCTAGCAGCGCAGAAATGGCTCCATACGTCTAAATCCTTCTCAGCTCAAGTCTTTGCTCGATATCGTACATTACTCACTATCCCATCTCCATGGTATGTCCAGATGGTGATCTGAGCTTAGCACAGCACCCGGGACTTCACTGGCGCTCCAAACATGTCACTGCAAAACCCCAGGCGGACCGAACGCCTCTCGACGGTATGGTCACTCGGGACGAAAGTCGGAAAAACAGTCATTTGTTGTACCACAACCGAGCAACACCTGCGACGTCGCATATACGAGAACTCGCCACTCTTGAAGACCCACCGCCCTAGCATCGTCGACATAGCCTTGGCGGCTACCGTCCGTAGCATTTCCTGGGGAACAGCCCTGCAAGGGTGGAAGTTCGTCTCCACTGTCCGTGTCATGTTCTAGGCCCTTTCCTTGCAGCGTGCAAGATTGAACCTGATGAGATTCGGGGACTGTCACATCGTACTATTTTCTGGAATTGAACTCCGATCATATTTCCGCTGTCGTTAACCGGTTGTGATGTGCAGTATCCCGAGTACTGCTTTGTAACTTGTCAAGCATTGGATGTTGAAGGATGGAAAGATCGCCTGCATCTCGGGCTCGTTTCCGTTCAAACATGTCTCAACAATACTTCTTCAGTATATGGATCTCGTACGAAACATGAGTACACAGCAGTGACACTGGAGAACCTCAGGGATAAGTTGTGAGCCAATCCGCATATAATACGATGCTGTCTGACACGACAGAAACCTCAGGCAGAAACCTCGCGGCGACTGAAAACGGCAAAACTAGCAACGTGTGTTGGCTCGCAAGGGTCGATGTCAAGACATACGGTACGGCTCGCAGTGTGACGGCCCCGCAAGGGACGAGACGTTCACGATCTTTGCATGAGGTCGGCAAAGCGATGATCCCAAGGATCTGGGTCTGCGGGAAGTGGGACTCAATCCGTGGCGAAATATGCCACCAGCGGAGAAGCTGCTCATCAAGCGACGATAAGCCCCACATTGGTGTGTCTCGTTTCGCTCATGGTGGAGTGTGGGCGCAACGTTCGCCGCTAAATACGATGACACGGTACAGCGCTGGATCAGTGCGTCCTGGAGTATGTACACGATAACGAGAGCTTCACAAACGACGAGCAAGGGAATAAGCTATCGAACTGTATCAGCTATGTCTGCCGCGTGGGGTTCGATAGGACGTGATTGATAGTGGTGGCGATGCTCTGCAGCTGATACACCAAGATCCTCAGCCAATGCAAGCACCGTATCAAGAAACGTTGAGACACGTTCCTGTTTGTATTACCTACCGGAAGTCAGTGTACCACTGTCACGACTCATATGTATGCTGTCAACAGCAAGGGCGTTGGGTTATGCTTCCACAAGAAATGGCGCCATAGGTGACCTGGTGTTCAGCAATTGCTTGAAGAATATCTCTTTGGATGACCTCCAAACCTACGGACACCGCTGTTTCGAATTGTGATGTGTCCTCCAAGGTGCTCTTCCTTCGCTGCAGCATGCTACATCTGTGCACTTTCGCCATACCCCGAAAACTCTTATCATGGATCCAGCCCCCACGGCTCCGCTCCCGACTGCAGGCAAGTGGGCAGGATTAACCGTGCATGGAAGCGATGTACCTGAGTGGGTCCAGCCACCACGCGCCAGAAGCCTCAACCTGGCTCGGCGAGACTGACCGATCGGCGCATCAAGGCTGTCAAAAGCTTGCCACCCAATGGAAACCCCACGATAACGCGCTAGCGGTTCTTTCAAGGCTGAGAAAATTTTCGAACGTTCCCTTGCATGCCTAGGGCCGCACTTGTTGCGGCGGATGCGCCTTTCAATTCCCCACCAAAACTGTATGCACCGGGGTACCGGCTTCCTGTATGTGGCGGCGCTGTGATGTCTGCGCTATGGACATTTACGACTCCGAACACGCAATTGCCTTCGGCCCCTTTCTCAGACGGACTGAGCTCGGATCCGGGCGTCGTCACCTTGTATAAAAAAAGTATGAGCTGAACACGAGATTGGTAATGGAATCAGACTCCACGTGGGCGAAATTGTGTTGGAATGGGTACCGTTGTGCAGTCACAATTGACATTGGATCCAAATTTGGGCTATCCATACCAGGGAAACTGGTCACCTGCACTGCCCCTATATCTAAACTTCCGAAATGGTTGACCGCCAGTCTGGTCGCCATCACCGTGCACCTTCTGTGTCGGGGAAGAATGTCAACACGAAAGTAAAGCCACCCGCGTTCCAGGTCTTCTCCACACGTTCCATCAAAAATACATCACGCCTTAGTCAATCATTCTCAACCGTGCGCAGGACCCACTATGGCCCCTCAGAAAAAGACAAAACCTGAGCAGACCCATCAGGTTCCAAGCGGTCAACGTACAATCTTTTCACAATGGCTCCTCTCAACCCTACAAAGCAGGCGAAGTTCGCCGTCGCCCTCGCACAGAAGCAATCTACTTCAAGCTTGCGATTTTCCCTGCGACCTTTCCCCCGAACACTTGCAGCCAGAGCACACTCTACCAACGCTACAAGAACCCCTTCTTCTCAAGTTTCTACACAAACCACACAGCCAAAACAGCAGTCCGCTGTCCCAGCACTTCCCCAATTCCGCAAATATTCACAAGCTGCCGCTGCCGCTACCATGCCTCACGCTACAGAGTCGCAGTCTTTCCGACTGAACAATGCCAACTTGTCAGAGTTGCAGCACGCCACAGTACCCACCTATGACCGCACCAACGTCAAACAGGGCATTGTCCACGTCGGCGTCGGCGGTTTCCACCGCGCCCATTTGGCGGTTTACGTCGACAGCATGCTTGAGCAGCTTGGTCTCAAGGACTGGTCGATTTGCGGTGTTGGTCTGCAGCCTTTCGATGCAGAGATGAAGAATGCCCTCGTTCCTCAGGACAACCTCTACACTGTCATTGAGCGTTCCGCACCCGGAACTAAGGCTCGCGTCATCGGTAGTATCACAGACTACCTTTTCGCTCCTGACAATACCGAGGCGGTGATTGCCAAGATGGCTCACGAAGACACCCACATTGTCTCCATGACCATCACTGAGAGCGGTTACTTCTACAATGAGAACACTCACGAGCTCGACATTGAGCACCCCGACATTGTTGCCGACCTTGCCGGCGCAGCCACTCCACGCACGTTCTTTGGTTTTGTTTACGCTGCGCTGGCGCGGCGCTACGAGGCTGGCCTGAAGCCTTTCACAGTTTTGTCTTGCGACAACATGCAGAAGAACGGCCACATCACCCGCGACATGCTTCTCACATTCGCTAAGCACCGCGACCCTGATGTTGCCGCATGGCTTGCCCAGAACGGTGCTTTCCCCAACTCCATGGTCGACCGCATCACTCCCCGGACCGTTGAAGAGGATGTCCACAGCCTCCGCGAGGAGTTTGGTGTTGAGGACTCATGGCCAGTCGTCACCGAGCCCTTCATGCAGTGGGTTGTTGAGGACAAGTTTGCCGACGGCCGCCCACCTTTCGAGAAGGTTGGTGTCCAGGTTGTAAAGGACGTCAAGGATGTCGAGCAGTTCGAGCTTATCAAGCTCCGCCTGCTCAACGCCTCTCACTCCGCTATGGGTTACGCCGGTTACCTTGCCGGATTCCAGTACATCCACGAGACTATCGGCAACCCAACCTACCACAAGTACATCTCCAACATGATGCACGAGGAGGTTAAGCCCCTGCTGCCCAAGATTCCCGGTGTCGACATTGATGAGTACATCAAGACTCTGATTGGCCGCTTCTCCAACCCTACCCTCAAGGACGAGATCACCCGTATCTGCCTTGGTGGTTCCGGCAAGCTGCCACAGTTCATCATGCCCTCAATCGCTGAGCAGATCGTCGCTGGAGGACCCTTCAGTCGCCTGACTCTTTGTGCCGCCGCCTGGTTCCGCTACCTCAGGGGTATTGACGAGCAGGGCCGCGAGTTCAAGCTTTCGTTTGACCCCATGGCTGGTGACCTCCAGCCCCTTGCCCGTGAGGGTGGAAGCGACCCCATGAAGCTTCTCGGTGTCGAGAGCCTCTTCGGTGACGATCTCCGCAACGACAAGCGCTTTGTTGAGGAGCTCACCAAGGCTTTGGAGAGCCTCGACCGTGAGGGTGCCATGAAGACTCTTGAGAAGACCGCATAGATGTGTTGTTAGCGATTGAGCGATTGGGGTTTTAGGAACCCAGACTTCGAAGAGATACCACCTAATATTCAGATGTATGGCATATAGACGGCGACTGGCGTTTGGAAAAGTCATCCCTTTAGCGATAGAAAGCGTTGTGTTGCGCTAGATTTCAAATTCACACATTTCACTGTCAAACCCAATCACTTCCACATTCTCACTCGAACATGCAAACAACTCAAACGTGAAAAGCCTGGACTTCCACCCAACCCACAGTGCGACATTGTCTCGAGATGCAAAGTTGTAAGCAGATAACCATGACGTCATGGCATGCTTCCTTATCTCGTAACCTACGGTGTAGCCCCACTGTACCATCGTCATCCCGTACCTCAACATTACCAGGCTCCACGCGAGTGCGCCAGCGGTCAGTCAGACAAAAGACAAACCGAAACACTTGGCGGGGGCGTGGCGAGGATCTTGCCGTTACTCATGAAGCACGTCGCAAACTTCGCCCCTTTTTGCGAGTTTCCACTTTGACAGCGGGTACCCTGCCGTCATCGTCATGTGCGTTGAGCCACGGCTCCGTTGAGTCCTGATGAGTGTGAGTGTGCATCTGTAAATAATGGGTCATGTGTTTTCGCGGTGTAATTCAATTTCCGTTCCACAGCCACCAAGGTTGAAGGTTGGTGTTGAGGTTCGAAGAGCCGTTTTAAGTCCGGAAAGTCCGACACGTGGTCGGTGGTTCGGCGCAAACCATGTTCCTACGGGGTACGACGCGGGGTTAGCGCGTTGCCAGATGCGGACGCGTATGTACAGATGCTCGTATTGCTGTGGTAAGACTGAGCAATACAAATCAGCACGTAGAAATCATGAAGGTTCAGTCAAACCAGTTGTGATAGCTCTACTCCTAGCAATAGCTCTACTCTCAACATCAGCTTCTGCAATTTGTCAAACTCGGAGAACTATATCGATATCATGGCGTTGCAGCAATCCAGATACATTCGTAAAGTGGCTATTGTCGGCGTAAGTTGATCAAGAAGTTAATCATCAGCTGGCAACATCGACTAACATCCTCAGGCCTCTGGTCAAATGGGCTCGCACTTCCTTACCTCTCTTCTCTCTACAAATAAACACTCTGTGACCATTCTCACTCGTCCTGAAAGCACAGCTAGCTTTCCCTCATCACCAAATGTCGAAGTCAAGAGTGTCTCGTACGATGACGAGAACAATCTAATTGACGCCCTTCGCAATCACGACTTCCTCATCATAACTCTGTCCGCCCAAAGCCCACCATCAACACACAGCCTCATCGTCTCCGCTGCAGCAAAAGCCGGCATCCCGTACATCTTGCCGAACTACTTCGCCTTTGGAATTGGTTCGCGTGGCGGATCACTGGCTTCTGACCCGATACTGAGCCGCTTCGGTACCTACATTGACGATGTGCGCAACGTAGCTGTTCCCGAAGGAGGCGTGAAACCGAGTTTTGTAGCGTTGTGTTGTGGGTTCTGGTACGAGTTTAGTCTGTCTCACGGCGAGCCTTGGTTTGGTTTCGATATCGCGAACCGCAGTGTTACCTTCTACGATGAAGGCACGGTGAAGATTAATACGAGCACATGGAAGCAGTGTGGTGAGGCTGTTGCGGCACTGTTTTCGTTGCCTATCGAGGGGCGTGGGGACGGTGGGCTATCACTCGAGGACTGGAAGGATGAGGGACTGTATGTGAGCAGCTTCCTGGTCAGTCAAAGGGAGATGCTTGATAGTCTGCATCGAGTTCTGGGGACAACGGACGAGGACTGGTCAATCACAAAGGAGCCAGTAAGAGAAAGACATCAGAAAGGACTGGAGCAATTGCAACAGGGCGATAGACTGGGATTTGCAAAGGCGATGTATGCGAGGCTGTTCTTCCCCAATGAGGGAGGGGACTATGAGACAGGGTTCGAACTGGATAATGAAAAACTGGGTCTGGTGAAAGAAGATCTTGACGAAGCGACTAGAAGAGCAGTCGATATGGTTGGAGATAATCACTGAGTGATTCAGTTAGTGTGTGGTTGAAATAGGGTAAATATGGCAATACTCACTCAACCCGGTGTCAACGGACGTCATGCTTGACTATAGGAGCATACAAGCATGAATAGATATGCACAGGAGAGACTTAATTATGTACAAAGAAGATGATGATGTCAAGATAGTAAAGCCCAGGATAACATCCTAGAAAAGAGAAACTTTGATGGTCTGCGCTACACTGGGAACACCTGCAGCGTCAAGAACGAAGAGGTAGTAATGTCCAGGAATCAGTACACCGCTCTCTTTTGGCAGTGTAGCAACGTATCGTTTCCCCTGACGAGTGACATTGGTCAGCGGCACACGTCTCTGATCCGTGTTGACTGAGTGAGTGACAGTGCCGATGCGAACCAAGACAAACTTTGGATTGGCAGTCGAGGTCGAGATTTTAAGCTGACCACCAACCTTGACCCTAGTGGTACTGAGGTTTAAGATGCTTGGCCGCGTTGCGAGCGAACCATCAGGATTGAATAGGTATGGTGGTGAGAAGATCTGACCATCCGCGTGATCGACGAGCTTATTACAGTTTACTGTGCTTCCGCCAACCTGAGCAGTGTAACAGAGACCACCGCCGCCGCTGAAGACACGGCCATCTGGAAGCAGAATACTGACTGAATGATAGTTGCGGGGTACTGCTTCAGAAGCAAGCGTTTTCCAGGATTTGGTTGCTGGGTCGAAAAGTTCTGCTTGCAAAATGCCAGCATCGTCTGTGAAGACCATTGAACGACGCTGACCACCAGTGACGAGAACTGTCCCATCCGGAAGAACGACAGCGTTTGCAAACCCTCGAGGGTATGCCATATCAGGGGCACGCTCAACGGTGGCAGGCTGGCCATACTCGCTGATGCTGATCAAGTGTGCGCGATTGTTAGCATCTGAGTTGGTGTAGTCAGGTGAACCACCAGCGGTAAGAATTTTACCAGGCTCATACATAACGAAGATGCCACACATTGCATCGTTGCCATCGCGTCTGCCAGCCGGAATCTGTGCACCCGTCCCGTTGGTGTTATACCAGTTCATAGCCGTACTTGGACCAGCTTGGAACACTGATCCTCCCTTCCACGCGAAGAGCCAGCCGTGGTTGTCTTCTCTCCAGATACCCTCGTTATCTGTAGTGAGCATGGGTCCGACATTGGCACCAGGAAGCGCCTTCCAAGAGTTGGCCTCCGGGTCATAGACCTCACCATCTTTGCCCTGACGTGGCCCAGAGTAGGCGCCACCAATAGTAAAGACTCTGTTGTCACTGAGCGTGACGGAACTCTGATAGCCACGAGCCATCAATAAATCAGGACCGCGGGTGAAGGTGTTAGTTGCTGGGTTGTAGAAGCTGTTGGCATTGGCGTCAGAACCGCCTTGGATGAGAATGCGGCCGTCCTCCAGAGCACTAATACCAGGGCAGAACATATCGTGCTGGGTATTGGCTACAGTACGGGCAGATACAGCACCACTAAGATAGAGTCAGTATGCAACACAAAACGAACGTTGACTCGGCTTACGAATTGAAGTTGTAGTCGGCGAACTGTGTCCGTCCACTAGCGCCTCCAAAAGCGTCGGCCCCCCAGCTAGAGAAGAAAAGAAGCCGACTTGAAGATGGGAATTGAGGTACTACGTAAGCAGCCACAGGAATGACTGGAAGCCTAATCATATCAGACCAGAGTCCGCTCGAGGCTGGAGTGGCTGTAACGTCCATTCGTATTACGTCGAAGCGCTTATTGGTTGACCAGATCAGAGTGTTGGTCGTTGCGTCCACTTTGATATGGCAAGTCGAGCCGGCCGAATCGTATACTGCCTGCACGCAAGTATCGATTGCCGAGCAACGCTGTGCGCAGTCGTTCAGTGTTGTGACGCCTTCGATGATCTGAGCACTTCCACCGCGAAAATCAGTGTCACGACAGATTTTGAAATTTTTCTGGATGACAGCGGTCAGTGTGGATCCCTTAAGCAGCTAACAGAACTACGCACGCCATTGCTTTTGTATGATGTCTCAGTGTAGGGACACTTGGCGATGTTGATCTGCTCGGCCTGTATAACGTCGAATCGCCCACTAGGTTGCCAGTTCAGACCTGCATTGGCCTTGATGTGACAGTCTTTGTTCTGTGTGTCGTAGACCGCCTTGAAGCAATTCAAGGCCTGGTCACAGAGTTTCGCACAGGCTGTGGTCGACGCGACATTGGGCGTGATCACTTGCGAGTCGCCAATGAGGTCTGTGTCTGGGCAGACACGGTATCTGATGCCCTGAGTTCCGGTAAAGACTGTGTCGCTGACAGGGCAAGCATTGATAGCGGTTGAAGTTTCGAAGAGGAAAAAAGCAGATAATACAGCGATGACATTGACACGCAGCATCATGGATTGAAGCGAAAGGAATGAAACGAGTGTGATGTTTGTTGGCTCTGAAGCTGATGGTCATGGACAATCCGAGCTTATGTAGACCTCCCTTTCAACAAGCAACTCGTAGGGTCGACCTTCCGAGGTGACACCCGTTAGGCACTCACTAGCTCTGGATATCGCCCACAAGATCCAGACATCGAATCCTGCGAAAGGAAAATGTGATCCGTGAGGTGGGCCCTAGTATCAAACCGCAGGACGCTCTTACCTGATGATGTAGAAAGGCGATCTCTGCAGCCAGGAATAGCCTCGCTACGCGTTGCTTCGACATGCTCGACTAGGGAAAGGAGCCAAAGATGAATTCTAGCTCTGATGCAGGACTTTACTATCGTGTAGCACTTCGTATCTACGAAGACCGTTAGCCAGACTATTGTTCCAGTCCCCCCGGCTTGGCCTAGTTAGTTGAGGCTTGGTCTAAAGATGCTTTATTTAGCTCCACCGATAAAAGGGGGGCTAAAGTTGGTGTAGGTTTTCTTCGATTATCACATACTTGATCAGAAGTCAGACATGACCTTTGCCTGCGAAAATGGCAATGTACATGAAGAATAGGTGCCGTAAAATACGGTTCTTTGATTCGAAAACAATGTCAAGTCGCCAAGGATCCTTACCAAATCCAGCAGTGCATGCTCGGCCCGAATCGATGGCCGGAGCTCTCGTGTGAAGCAAGACCTCGCTTTCCAGGTAAGAGGCCGTGAAAGCATGTGGCCTCAAGGCGCATAATACTTGATCTGTTCTATTGTTGCCATCGAATTCACCATAGTCCGGATCAGACATGCACACAGCAGTCCCGAGCTCGGTGTATTGTCATCGGCCTACGGACACATAGTTGCATGTATGCAGGAAGAGAAATTCATGTTCCCATATTGCTCGATTGGTATCGTAACTGAGCCCCTGTAAGCCAAGTCGGTGGTTTTCGCCATGAACCGGGCGAACAAGTTTGGTGAGACCCATTTGGATGAAAGCACGTGCATTGTGCCTGAGAAGTGCAAAAAACTCAAATTGGAAACTGTGGGACAAATCCATGAGGGGATGGCGCAGAGGTTGGAGTACGAGACATGGCACGAGGTATGGTTGAAGAGATGAGGTTGACGCCTCATGTACAGCCTCCTGGCCCTGTTGGTCAGCAACGCATAAGTCAACAGGAGTGTCTGTCTGTGTCGCTTCGCTTGAGGTCCTTCCAGGAGTGGCATACGATATCTTGTAGACTGCATAGGCGAGTATATTGCAATCCGACTTGCAGATAACCGACTTTCTTTGGGCCGTTGTGTAGTCATGCGAGCAGGCGCGGCAGAACACGAGTGTGCAGCTTAGCACGCTATACGAGGTGCTAAAGAAAATGAGAGTAACACTCGTGAGTTGCCAGCTGGTGACGAAGTTTTGAGAGGAATTGCTGTAGGTCGCACGGAAGAACGATACGATGAGAACCTAAATGACTGGAAAGCAGAAAATCTACACTATGTCAGTAGAGATCGATGTGCTACTACGATCTTCGTCGTGTGACACGATACTTTCGACATTGGAATCTTTTTCAATCTAACGTTTTCACGTTTTGGATCGCGATACGAAGGCGTGTTGTCCGCCGGCGCTTCACCACAATGCTAGTGCGCCAAAACATTCGCGAAAATGCGAGGCCTGGGCAGCTGCAGCAACGTCCGAAATAGCAACCGTAACACTGAAAGTCGTGTCGCGATGAAAACCACGCGAAAAGGGGCTCTTCGTTGCTATACGCGAAGACAATGGTGACGATAAGAGATGGACGTCGTGCGAAGGAGAAGGAGCGCGTCAAGGGCTCGTGCTTTGCTGACTAACGAGACTCTCCCAGGGGTGGTCGCCATCGCCCTTATCTTTCTTACATCAACATTTCCATCAATCTCCTATGGCTTTAAAGTCTTCCTGTTGTTGTAACGAACGAGCGATCAGATTCACAATAGCTGTATCCGAAAGCTACTCATAGTGGTTGTACAGTCCACGATGTTGTCAACGAACAGCAACGTAAAAACTCATGACCACGTGCCATGATCTGCCTCAACACTTGCATACTGTCTGACACCAGACTGCAATGCAGTGTTTGTTTTATCAAAGGTCACGCGCAACTCCAAGAGTTTCTGCATCCGACCCATCGACCCCGGAAAATCATCTGGCGGGGTGCCGTCTTGGAAGTCAACCACGATAGATTATTCCGACCTCGTCTGGATAGCTTGACTGACGCAGCTACGATATTTCGCGACCTTGGCTCTTACTTCGCCAACCAATAGAATTCAAAGCGTTGATTACAAGCTCACCGAAAGGGGCCAAATGCAGCGACATACCTTTTCAGGATCGCAGTGCTGCTCCGTCGCCACGTTCTGTGGCAATCCTCCCAATGCTTGATTTGCTCCGAGTGCTTCAGCCCTATTGTCGGCCTTCGACTGTAGAGTTAGTGGGGTCTAAGCCTCACGTCGCAGATTACCATAACAAACGCCGTGTAAATGCTATTGGAGGAATATATCGTAGACGCGGGTCGCTCACAATTGATTGCTATGGTATGAGAACTGTTCGCAATACTGCGACTTGGTGTAGGTTGTACTTGGTGACAGACGTTGGCACCCTTCATGCCCATCATTGGAGGATTTGGTCAAGGTTGAAAGAAGTGTCCGCTTTCCACGAATAACGGTTCTATCTACTACATCTGCATCAAGCATCAGCTAAAGCTTGTACATGAGAAGAGAGCAAGACTTGCAACGAGGAGGTATAAAGTCTTCTCGTCCAGTCCTCTCGAAGCTCCTCTTCATTGCCAGCTCGAATACACCCTTTGCCTCAATTCACACAGCCTATATCTCCAATATGAAGGCCGCGTTTGCAACTCTTGCCATCTTCCTGGGCACTGCCCTCGCGGCACCCACTGCGACAGCTTTCCCCAAGCCTGCGTCTTCAACTGCTCTTCCAACTGCGAAGCTGATCCCGGCTGGAACCACCTTCGACGGCAAGATGGTGCGCTATAGCCGCTCGCCAGATACCTGTCAGGACCAGACAGAAACCGACGAAGCAGCTGCCATGTTCATTGCTGAAGATGGTGCGGTCATCAAGAACGTTATTCTTTCCAAGGCACAGGCTGAGGGTATCCACTGCCGTGGCGCCTGCACACTGGAGAATGTGTGGTGGGAGGACGTGTGCGAGGATGCTGCTACGTTCAAGCAGCCTGCTGGCAAGACATCATATGTCATTGGAGGAGGAGCCAAGGGTAAGCCTTTCCACACTTTAGACATCAATGTCTCTGTTGACACAACATAGGTGCCGCGGACAAGATCTTCCAGTTCAACGGCCGAGGAACTGTATCCATCAAGAACTTCTACGCCGAGGACTACGGCAAAGTAATTCGCTCGTGCGGCGACTGCACCGCCAACGGTGGTCCTCGTAACGTCATCATCGAGGGCGTAACAGCTAAGGATGGAGGCGTGCTGTGCGGCATCAACACCAACTACGGTGACACTTGCAAGATTGTCAATTCGTGCCAGAGTAACAACAAGAGCTGCGATAGGTACAAGGGTGTTGTCAAGGGCAGTGGCAGCTCTACCAAGCTTGGTTCCGGGCCTGATGGTACCTACTGCACTGCGCAGGGGTTCACTTCGAGCTGCTAGATTATCCTTGCAGTTACTGACGGATTCCATCGTTGAAACAGCCCAGGTGGGAATGGACTTTGTACATAGTTAGTCATTCAAGTCAGAAAGGAAGCACATGTATATATACAGCTTCGTTACACGGATTAGTCTACCACATGTTTCTCATGCTCGATCAGTGTGCACGCGAGACAATGTTCACCTGAACGGAACGAATATAAGCTGCATAATGTTTTGTAAAGAAACAGAATTTTGGTGTGAGAGTGATCTACAGTTCCAAAGATGAGCATCAAACACGCGTGTGAGCTGGGCTTCTGATTGGGCGATGACGCCATCAGGGTTCATCAGTTCGGAAGGTGCTGCCCCGCCTCGGAAGGTAGAAAATATTAATCGCGTCTTACCAGGTCGCGATAGTGGATGCTGCAACGCGTCAATACTGTACTCGGTGCGCTCACTTCACGTTGTTACCCTCAAGTCTTTTCCCGTAGTATTTCCCTCCCATATCGAAAGATGGCCGGCGTTCCCAGCACTTACGATGGTGCGCTCCCTTCCCCACCCCACCTCACGTAAACATGGCTCACTATATACAGCGCCTGTTCACATCGCCGTTATTGGCGGTACTGGCATCCAGTCTCTGCCTGGCTTTACCCTTGCGGCGACCCTCGATGTAGACACTCCTTGGGGCAAGCCTTCGTCGCCCATCAGCATTCTGCACCACCCCTCGCCTTCCACCGGCAAGGACGTCCCTGTTGCCTTCCTCTCGCGTCACGGTCTTTTCCACGAGCTTGCACCCCATGAGGTCAAGAACCAGGCCAACATCGCTGCGCTGCGACACCTTGGTGTGCGCACCATTGTTGCTTTCTCTGCCGTTGGCTCGCTGCAGGAAGAAGTCCGCCCGCGTGACTTCGTAGTCCCCGACCAGATCATCGACCGCACCAAGGGCATTCGTCCTTTCACATACTTCGAGAAGGGCATGGTCGGCCACGTTGGTTTTGGCGACCCCTTCGATACCAAGCTGGCTGAGATCGTGCGCAAGTGCGGCCACAGTTTGGAGGGCGAGGGCGTGACGCTGCACGACAAGGGTACGATCATCTGCATGGAAGGACCGCAGTTCAGTACACGCGCAGAGTCAAACATGTATCGCAGCTGGGGCGGCACTGTTATCAACATGTCCGCTCTGCCTGAGGCCAAGCTGGCGCGAGAGGCTGAGATCGCCTACCAGATGATCTGTATGGCGACTGATTACGACTGCTGGAGGGGTGCTGAGGGCGAGGATGTCAACGTTGAGATGGTCATGGGTCACATGAAGGCTAACGCTGAGAACGCAAGGCGCTTTGTTGGTGCCGTCCTCAACGAGCTCAGCAAGGAGGAGCACGCACAGCAGGTGCAGGCCAAGCACCTCGAGGGCCAGATGAGGTTCGCAGGCTCCATGACGAAGAAGGAAGCTCGCGGCCAGGAGACCGAGAAGAAGCTGCAGTGGTTGTTCCCTGGCTACTTCGACTAAACAAGCGAGGTGTACAAGTCCTGCTAACGAGTATCACGACATAGACCAATAGATGTGGATAACCATGAAAAGCATTACCAATTTCCAGTCAATCCACTGCAGCGCGTACAGCAGCCTTGCTTTACTCAAATCATGCAATCAGTGTTATTACGCTTTCGGCAGGTCACTAGCAGTGCACTCGCATCAGACAACGGTTGTCGACATCATTAAAATGCAGTCAAAAACATCGATATGTACCCGCATCGAACGACCAATGCTTGCTGTGCCGCGGACTGATCTCCATGTCTCAGTCCATGGCACCTGCCTAATTCGGCTAGGATATTACGCATCATCGATGGACGACCAAGCTCTCGAAGCGTTGAACAACAACAACAATATAGTGACTGAGAATGAGAGGGTGGATAGCGTGAGCATACTGGCACAATTGAGATCTGCCGTGCGTGCTGCCATAGAATTCAGGTAACACGAACGTTTCGATACATATTACAGAAACGGCTTTGCGTGGTACGAGTGACAAGTCGATTCGGCTGTAGAGGAACAGCGCGCATATGCGCCAGTGTTATACATCAACAAATCTCATCAACATCTTTTACTTTCTTATCGCGCAGATCGACTTAAATCCGGTCTCCCTGTTTCCCGCGGGGACGCACTATACAACATCCTTGTATGACGGGTAACAACCGGCAACCCAACGCGGATGGTGCACATAGTCACCACAACTATGGCTATAAAGACAGTCGTGTGGCTCGCCATACCAAGGATTGTCCGGCCTCTTCCCAATCATTACGCTCTCTCAATCTGAAGCGGGTGGCAACCTATACGTCTGGCATCATGGTTTCAGCTTGGTTCCTTACCAAGTGCTTTGTGGCGTTTGCGCCTTTAACGAGTGTTGTTGCGCAATATGCCACACCTCCGGTACTGCCAGAACTTCTCGATGCTACAGCTGACGAATTGATCTCTGGGCTTGAGGCAGGAGACTTTACAAGTCTGGACCTTGTTCAGGTGGGCGACCACTCCATACACGGCATCACTGTCATATACTTACCCACAGCAGGCATATGTCGGACGTATCCTCGAGGTCAATGCAACCCTGCACATGGTGACCGAGATCAACCCAGATGCCTGGATGATCGCCAAAGAACTCGACGAAGAGCGTTCGTGTGGAAAGATTCGCGGGTATGTCGCATAACATTACTGGACATCTACACACTGACTGTCTACCAGCCCTCTCCATGGCCTCCCTATCTTGATCAAGAACAACATTGCCACTGCTGATGAGATGAACAACACTGCTGGCTCTTTCTCTCTGCTCGGAGCCAAGGTTCCACGCGATGCTACAGTAGCCGCCAAACTCCGTGCTGCGGGTGCCATCCTGCTCGGAAAGACTAACCTCTCGCAATGGGCTAACTATCGTTCCTCGAATTCTTCCAACGGCTGGTCCGCATACGGCGGTCAGACCTATGGAGCGTACTACCCCGGCCAGGACCCGAGCGGCAGCAGCAGTGGTAGTGGTGTTTCCGCTAGTCTGGGGTTGGCATTCGGCACTCTAGGAACAGAAACTGATGGTAGTATTGTGTCGCCCAGTGAATTGAACAACGTTGTTGGCATCAAGCCTACTGTAAGAATTGTTCGAATCGTAGATGGCAGTAGATGCTGACTAGAGGTTAGGTTGGCCTGACAAGTAGAGCTCTTGTAATTCCTATCTCAGAGCACCAGGACACAGTTGGACCCATTGCACGTTCAGTCAAAGATGCGGCGTACATTCTGCAGGCTATCGCCGGTCCTGATCAGTACGATAACTACACTTCTGCTATCCCCTGGGCCGCCAACTCCACCAACGTAACCACTCCCAACTACGTCGGAGCTTGCAAGCTCGATGCACTAGTCGGTAAACGCATTGGTATTCCACGAAACACCTTTGGCCGACGCAACATCGAATCCGCCCCAATCCTCGATGCTTTCGACGCCGCAATCACAGTGCTCCGCGAGGCCGGCGCCATCATCGTCGACAACACCAACTACACCGCCTACGCCGCCTATCTCAACTCCACAGCCGAAAGCACTGTTCTAGCCGGCGACTTTGGACCCAACCTCGCCGCGTACCTCGCCCAGCTCACATACAACCCCAACGACGTCAACGATCTCGCCGACGTCACAAACTTCACCCAGACCTTCCCCGCCGAGGAATACCCCAGCCGCGATACCGCTGTATTCGACGAGAGTCTGGCGCTGAACTTCACAAACACCAGCCCAGAGTTCTGGGCCGCCTACCAAGAAGATCTCTACTTTGGCGGGCCTGGCGGTCTACTTGGAGCTCTGGCAACATACAACCTGGATGCCGTCGTGGTACCTACCTTTACGTCATCCAGCATCAGCGCCATCATCGGCGCACCCATCGTTACCGTGCCTCTGGGCGCATACCCGTCCAACACGACCGTGATTCCGAATGCGAGGGGCAATCTCAATGCCACTGCGCCTAACATCCCATTCGGTATTGCGTTTGCTGGCAAGCACTGGAGCGAGGAGAGTCTGATTGGGTATGCGTACGCGTATGAGCAGCGCACGCATACGAGGACGAAGGTGAAGCCGTACATTCAGCCCAGTATCGAGCTTGGAGATGTTGTGGGGAACAAGACTGGCAAGGCGTGGTAGGGGAAGTGGTGGTACGTAGTACTTGATGAGGGCTGTCAAAATGGCTGCTGAGATGCAATGACCCAGCGATGTAAAATGGTACTTGTTTTGTCGTTTGATTGAAGTTTTCACTCGCCTTGAAACGAATAGATCTCGGATGAAGAGAAACATAAGTGCTACAGACCGCAACATAAACAAACATCAATACATCAATCAACCACATCTATATGTCTCAACCCTCGATTCATTCAACCCACGCCCACGAATCTCACAACTACCACAGTCCATTCAACTCACCGTGCATCACCAACCAACCGAAGAGGATATCCAAGCTCGCGTAACAATTAACACCATCAATTTCCCCAGACTTGCATGCCAACATCAACACCGCCTCAAACACACACCCACACTCCAATTCCAACCTGAGATATCGACATCCCTTAACGCAGCACCATCTCCATCTCCATCACTAGGAACTAAAGCACAAACTCCCAAATCCCTCACTTCAGTACCCGAATAACAAAGCGGTATAGTATGGATACCACTGTAATTATTCGCGTTATAATATAAAGTTAATTATAAGTTACTATCTACTATCTAACCATACTATACGCATGAATATCTCACAAGTTGTACTTGGTTGCTATTGCTGATCAAGCAGTAGTACAGTGCATACAGTACCGACAATATTTAAGTGGGTACGTGTGTATAGTTGTTTGATATGTTTTTTATTCGTGTCCTGTTGAGTTTAGACAATACTGTACATCTCTCGCCATATACTACTACAATGTACTACGATACAACATACCCATAACACTAATCAACCCTACATCTCCAGTCATCATCAACGTCTCAGAAATTACCACACACTTCTAACAATCGCCGCACCAATCCATGGATCAAAGCTTGGTTCGCATCCGGCGGTTCCGAGCCCAGCGGGCCCTAAGACTTTAATGCCACCGCGCCGTCCGGCACACTTTTTTCCTCTGCACGCAGCGCCGTCTGCTGCCCTGCATGAGCGCAAGCGCGATTTGCGTCTAGGGCTGAACCAAACCAGCAATGATGCATTTTCGCCATGGTTGGTGGAGATTTTCGTTTTTTTTGGGGGGATCTGTTCCAGGTTACTAGCGGTTCCTGATGATCGCTGAAGATCGGATCGGCGAGGCGGGCAATACAGTCAGCAGGCCAGTGGCTAGCGGGTTGGTGGCTTGGCGTGCGTAGGGGAGGCCTGAGAGGTGGGATACGAGGCGCACTCGCAACCTTGTTGAGCTTGAGTGGTGTGAGTGGACTCGGTTGTCGGTCGCAGCGTTTAGCCGGTCGTGGTGAGGGGGTTGCGCAAGGTGCGAGGACGCAGCCGATGCCGCCAAGCGCAGGTACCATTAGGGGGGTACGCGGCCCTCTCCCCGGTGTCACCAGGCAGCCGAGCATGCCACGAAGAATAGATTATGAGACAGAGAGTGGAAATGTTGGAGAATCGTAATCATCAATCCAAGACTCGTATTGGGGTATCAACGCGTCGGAGAACCCAAACCTAGGTTGAAGCGAATGCCCAGAAACCAGAAACCAAAAACCAAGCTGATCCAGAATATGGTACCGCTGAACGCCGTGACTATGCAACGCTATGCTATGCGAAAAAGCGGTCTATGCACCTGATTATGACCTATATCCCATTGTACCTCTTGATGGACCGTTGTGCAGTGATGCACCTGATTGTAGGTTGTATCCAAATTGCACCTTGTAAATCATTATGCGTGTATAACATTCTCTTCCTGCTCAAAGACGACGCCCGTCTGCTCGGCGAAGAGCTTCTGGATGGGGTAGGTGATGGCGTTCATGATGTTCTCGCGGTAGTCGACCTTGACGAGGGCCTTTTCGAACCAGTAGTGGCGGATGAACTTGCCCTGGCAGTTGCTGACCTCGACACCGGGGAAGCCGTTGGCCTGGCCGCAGTCGAGCTCCTTGATGTACTCCTCGTAGTCGTAGCGGATGTACTCGCCAAAAGCCGACTGCTCGTGGAACTTGGGCTGCTTCCACTGGGAGCAGTTGGGGTAGCGGACGTCGTCGGGGCATTCGTGCCAGGCCTTGAGAATGGGCATGACCTGCTTGTTGTTCTGGACAAGCATGAAGCCGGTGTTGGTGTAGGTGCGGTTGAAGCGGTCAGAGTTGTACTGGGGCTCCTTTGCGTCCCAGGGGTCTTTTGCCATGACGAAAGAGTGGTGGGGCTCGATGTTCCAGTAATTGAGCATCCACTCGATGGGGAGGTGCATGAAGCGGAAAGTGGCGTCGGCATCGAGGAAGACGATGAACTTGTAGTCCTTGATGTAGTTGGCCAGGGCAGAGGGTTTGATCCAGGTCGCGTGACGGTCTTCGAATTCGTTGGCGTGGACAAACTTGTAGTCGTAGCCGTGGATCTGGGCGTAGGCGTAGTGGGCAAAGACACCGCCCGAGACGTGGTTGATGTTGCGCCAGTCGTACTCGCCCTTTTCGAAGACTTCTGTGGACTTGAGCGGCCTGGTGTCGAGGTCGAGGATCAGGATGTCGCTGCCCATCTTGCGCGTGTAGCGGGGGTTCTCGGGGAGGACGATCTTGGTGCCATTGGGCTCGCGGATGAAGGGCTCGGCAGGGGCCGTCTTCAGTGGCTCGTACAGAATGCGGAGGATGTCGTTGATGTTGGGCGTCTTTGCGTCGCTGAAGGTCCTGTCAGTGCTGGTCAGTAGCCGTCCGCTAGCGTGCAGGGGTGTGCCAGGGCAAAACAAGCAGAAACCAAACAACCACCAGCAAGCAATAGCCAACAACCAGAGACGGGTGGGCGAACGTACATTTCAACGTGTGTCGAGCCAGAGCTGTGTGGGAAGGGGATGCGCTCTGGGCTCTGCCAGGCCATGAAGCCGAAGATGAAGACGAGGACAAAGGCGGCGCTGCAGGCCAGGGCAACCATGGGGCTGCGAGCGCCCGTCGACGGCAGCATCATGGTGGAGGCGAGGATGCGGATGCTGCTTCAGAGAGCAAAGCAGAGCAGGGCAGGACCGAGGGCTGGGAGCGCAGAGGGAGAGGCAGGCGAGCAGGCAGGCAGTCGAGCAGGCATCGCAACGGGCACCGGGGGCTCAGGACATTTTAAAAAGGGACCGCCGACCGCCGTCAGCCGTCAGCCCCAGCGGCCAAGCGTGCAGGAGGAGCACGTCCGAGTCGGGGCGAAATTGCGCTTGGCGGGAAGCCCATTGAGCCCGTGAGCCCTTTGCGGCGTCGATGCTCAACCAGAGACCCGTTGTTAAGCCTCATTAAGCAGTCCAGGTGCCACCTTGGCCCAGCACAGCCAGCACAGCCAGCACAGCCAGCGAATCAGCTTCCATACGCCTGCCACCGCCGACGTGGGTCCTGGATGTCACGGGAGCGCTGCCTCCGCCCAGCGCTGCCAAAACGCTGCCAAACCTCCTGCCGAACGCCATCCGTGTGCTGGCTGGCCGCGCTGCATGAAACGCACCCTCCATGCGCTGTCAACGTGAGAAGCACCCGTCCCTGCAGTCGGCAGCTACCTGACTTCACGCTTCACGCTTGACGCTTGATGCTTGACGGTGCTGGTGCTGGTGCTCGCTCTAGAATGAGCTGGCTAGCCAGTGGCGGCAAAGGGTCCCAAGCCCTGATTGCCCTGATGGACCTCTACCAGATACGAGAGCACCGGGTGCAATTTCCCCACGAAAAAAAAGCGCCACGCCTCCTGAGCTCCCCTTCCTTCGACCCCTTCCATGGCGCCCTCGCACCACCATAGCCAAATTGCACACTCCACTGCACAACGGCTGCCACATTGCCCTCGGCTCAGAATCACGGACCGGCATCCTCCCACATCCTACCGCTCCTGCAATGGCTTTTTGGCCCTGCGACATGGCGTTTCCGCGTCCCGGCACTCATGATCTGCACCCAACGGCTGCATCCTGCATCGCTCCGACATGCCTGTTTGGTGCTTGCCGTCTCTCGACGCACAGATGATCTTGGTAGTACTGCATCCTCGCTCGCCGACACTTGTCTTGCTATTCAGTCTTGCACCCCTTGCTGCACTTCAAATGCCTTGCTTCACTCTAACAAGGGCAATCAGTGCATGGTCAACATGTGTTTCATTGAGTTGCGTCCGTTCGAGTGTGACAGACAGATGGTGGTCGTTCATCATCGTCGTCATACTCATCTCCCTGCGAAGGCATAATTTCGTCTTCATTAATACCCTTGTTAATGCCAGTGGTCTGGGCGTTACCTACCGCCTTCTCACACGCACCCACCATCTTCCTACCACCATGCAGTTGTGTCGTCCACGTGTGGCTGGAAATCACCAGAGCTGCCTTGATCCTGCTCAATAGGTGGTGTAGACATGATCGATTGACTATCGTGGAGAGCATCTACCTAACGGGGTAGCGCTAGCAGCCTTGGCAGCACGAGCACTCCTTCCAACAGTCTTCCATGACATGTTCCCCTCACCCACCTCCACACACGAAGAACCTAGAATGCCCGAACCATGTGTGCTGGGATTCAACTACATTACAGACTGACTACATTCCACCACCAACAGCACCTCCTCCCCTAATGCTCATGAATATGCTCCTTGGCCCCCACCTCCCTCTTCCCC
>JAPEUT010000188.1:0-54201 GCA_027946375.1 Neodidymelliopsis sp. IMI 364377
GTGAAGGGTGAAGGGTGAAGGGTGAAGGATGAAGGGTATTGATACATTTTGTTTCTGTCCCTTGTCTAACTTTCAAGACACGCAGGGAACAGCAATAGTCGTTCCATCTGACCTGACCTATCTAATCCAATCGCTCCACCTCACCTAACAAAGACATCAACCTCAAGACACCCCTAAAGCCTCTCGGCAATCTCCACAAACTCCTCCAACGCCCTAACCGGCTTAACACCAGTACTGACCTGCATCCCCGCCTTCCACGCATGGACATCGCGAATCAGCACCGGCTGCTTGGCCCCCGCGGCCTGCGTCTCCACCGCCGGCTCGGCAGGGAGTCCCGCGTCCGCAATTCCCAGCGCTGCCTTGGCCGAGTCGAGAATCGTGGCTGTGGTGGTGTCGTCGAGCGACAAGGTGGCGAGGTATGCGGCGACGGCGTCGGGGATGGCGGTCGGGGAAGAGGCGGACGAGAGGTGCGAGTTGATGGCGTCGGTGTCTGGGGTGATTTTCTGTTCGTTGAGCATGACGGTTAGGGATGCGAGGGCGGCTTGCTTCCTTTCGTCGAGGGTGGGCTCTTTGGGCTTGGATTGCGCTTGGAGATGCACCGAGAGCTTGGCGCGGTCAGGAGACGCCGTCGAGATGTATTGGGCGTAGAAGGCTGTGAGGTCTTGTTTGGTGAGTTTGCCAATGTGTTCGGCGTCGGTGTCGGCTGTGACAAGTCAGTTATATACCCGTAAACATGTGACGGGGGCACGAACCTTGCAGGAAATCATACGAATCACTGTAGATATGATTCCAGAACCTGTTGTCTTCTTGGCTCAGGTTCTTCAGCTTCGCCAGACGCTTGTTGATGATTGCTCGCTTGTGGCCTTCAAAGTCGTCCTCGCTCATCTCTTGCAGTGTCTTCTCAAACGAGTTGAGGAAGTTCTCAATGCGTCCTTCAAGATACCTGCAGTCCTTCTCACTCTGGATCAGAATGCGGTATCCAGCCCAGGTGTCGTGGAATGCTGCACTAGAGAAAACCACGTATCCTAGTTGCTCAATGGTTCGCAGCTGATTGAAGCATGGCTCGTCAGTCATCTGTCCAACGAGGAGCAGCTTAGCACGGATGTCGTTGTCGTATCGGTTGCCGGCGTAGAGACTGTACTCGATGCAGTGGTTGACGTTTGCTGGATCTCTAAGCTGCTTCTCGTAGATGAAGTTGCTACCAGGAGGCAGGATCAGGTTTCGCCGAATAGGGATCTGGCTGACGGGTAGCTGCTTGGGCTTCATGATCTCAATGACTTGATCTGTGATCTTTAATGCCTCCTCCTTGTACAAGTTGCCGTGGGCCAGGACCTCGATCTGACACTGTGCCAGGATCTGAGGGTAGAACTGCTGCACGTCCTTGGCTGTGACATTCTCCAGCTCCTTGGTCAGGTCCTCGTTCATGAAGCTCCTCTCACTCTTGAAGGTGCGCGAGTAGGTGCCAACCTGTCCGTACGGCTGCCCAATGTCCCAGTTGCGCAAGGATCGCGACATCCTATCGTGGATAACGGCAAACCTGTCCTCGCGTACCTCGAGATCACGTACTTGGAGCAGTACCTTCTCAAGAAGTACGTGCAGCTTGTCGTTGTATCCACTAACCGTGATGGACAATCCGCTGATGTGGTTGCTGAAGTCGTAAACTAGACCCGAGATATCTGCGTCGTACGAGTACTCAACCAGCGCATCGTTGACAAGCTCGCGGAAGAGCGTGCAGATGAGCACAACGCGAGCGCTGACGTATGTGATTGGCGTTTTGAAGTAGATGTGAACATTGGCCTTGGGCACCCAGAACTGATCGTCCTTCTTCCACCAGATACGCACGTTCTCGTCGTGTCGAATCAGCTTGGGCTCCTTGGTGGGTGTCTGGACCTCCTTCTTCTCAACGTCCAGTCGGCTCGGGATGAACTCGTTGCGGTGAGGGAAGTGCAGCTCCTTTGGCCAGCTCTTGCTCTCGAATGCTGCCTTGACTTCCTTGAGGAAGTCCTCGGGGATCTTCTCAACCTTGTGCTCTGTGCCGTACCACTTCTCCTTGCGATCCCAGTCACCGGGGAAGTCTTGGCTGACGATAGTCATTCTAAAGTTGTCAGGGCGCAGATACGACATGGCTTCGGCGATGCGCTGCTCGTCGAATTTACTGATGACTGCAGGGCCACTCAGCAGCTTTGTGCGGTCGTAGGGCTTCTGCATGACACCAGCCAGGCCGCTTGCTGTCCGGCTGGGCGGGCTCTTCTGCTTGAAGCGGAACTCGACCTCGCTGATGCGCTTCTGCTCCTCGACAACCCACTCTTGCGGTGGCTGCTCGCGGATCATGGCAATGTACTGGAAGATGATCTTGGCAATCTCCTTGTAGTTCTTCAGACCCTCATCCGTCAGCTTGACGTTGACGCTGAACAAGCCAGAGCCCGGGCACAGCGTGGAGCCACCGGCACCCAGCCCGTTCGCCCAGCCCTTCCCCTTGATGTATGCGAGGATACTGCCGGGACCCTCGTGTCCGAGCAGATGGCTGAGATATCTCGAAGGATGCGACTCGTAAAACTCTTCTTCGTCGCGGTACAAGAACTGAAGCTCCAGCGACCTCGACTCCAAGACTGGCTTCGCAAACACCTGTGTCAGCAGCTCTTTGTCGGTGTAGACGGGCATGTCCCAGCGAGACTTGGGCAGATCCTTGTTTGGTACCTGGGCGAAGATGTCCTCGACCCACTGCTCCAATGTATCCAGGCTCTCGCGGCCCAAGACCACCAGCTTCATCTTGTTCGCCGAGTAGTGCTTGGAGTGGAAGTTCATGAACTCGTCGCGGATCTTGACACCTCGCGCAATTGGGTCGTCGTGCAGCGTCTTCCAGCTGCCTGTGGAGAAGTGGCAGTAGGGGTGTTCGGGGTTGGCGAGGGCCTTGTTCAGCTGGTGCAGGCGCCATGTGTCGTTTTGCAGGTTCTTCTTGTTCTCCGAGTCGACGGCCTTGATCTCGCGATCGACCGTGTCCTCGAGGAACAGCGGCGAGATGAAGAACTGGCCGAAGCGATCCAGGCCACCCCACAGCGGCGAGTGGTCCTTGGACTCGATGTCTGTGTCTTTGGTGGCGGCTGGGTAGGAGAGCTCGAAGTAGTAGTTGGTCGAGGTGGCGGCGGTGAAGGCGTTGGAGTAGCCGCCGTGGGTGGTCAGGTACTTGTTGTAGGCATTCTCCTCGGGGTACTTGTCGGTGCCCATGAACAGCAGGTGCTCGACGGCATGGGCAATGCCAGGCATGTCCTTGGCATCGCTGAAGCTGCCCACGTTGACGTCGAGGGCGGCGCTCGCCTTGTCGCTGCCGGCCTCGTGGATGAGCAGGACCTCGAGCTTGTTGGGCAGGGTGATGATGCGGTAGGAGCGGTCGTCGAGCTGCGGGCGCTCCAGGTCCTCGATGCGCTCGCGCACGGCTTCCCGGCCCAGTGTCTCCCCCATTTGGTGCGTGTGTGCGTCTCTTCTGGGTGTGTGGTGGTCTCTTGTGGGGGCGTGATAGTCTCTTCTGGGGGCGTGGTCGTGGCAGTGTCGGCGGTGGGCGGGCGCAAAGGAGGCGGCAGTGGAGGAGAGGCAAAGGGACGTCGAGGGCTTGTGTTGGTGGTGAGGAAGACGTGGGGAACTAGTGGCGGGTAGCCAAACAGCAGGACACGTAGATGACGGTGCCGTGAATCGCGCAATCTCACAGGCGGCGGGCGACGAGCGAGCAGGCGCAAGAGCAAGAGCAAGAGCAGCCAGTGTTGGACCCTGTGGCACAACACACAGGTTCCCCAGATACTGCGCCGTCTTCATCCACGAGCCTGGTGGGGCTGATGCAGCTATGCTAGGTATGGCACAGACAAACGCCGTGTTGTACGCTGTGCCGTCACACCAGACACGCTGACGGTGATTGCGCGCAGGCTTGTGCAGTGCAGTGCGGTACAATCCAGCAAGCACGCACGCACGCTGCAAAGGGCGGTGAACGAGGCTGGCAACGGGCGGCCCTGGAATGTCGAGGATGATTATGAAGGTCCGAGATGCTGCAGCCCTGGCGACTATCGATATCCGACCCGCCGCCTCGGTACCGGTGAGCTGCTATACCTCTCTAGTCTCTACATCATAGACATCACGCGTGTAGAGTGAGACACGCGAGACAGGAGACAGGAGACATGCGAAACATTGTCGCTGTAGGGCTAGACAACACACTCACAAGGCTGAGAACCATCGTTCCTGCCACGCCACACACACACACGCCACCGTCAGCACGACATCTGTAAACACAACATTGTAAACACCACACGCCTGCACG
The DNA here is from genome assembly GCA_027946375.1 of Neodidymelliopsis sp. IMI 364377. Classification (NCBI taxonomy): domain Eukaryota; kingdom Fungi; phylum Ascomycota; class Dothideomycetes; order Pleosporales; family Didymellaceae; genus Neodidymelliopsis; species Neodidymelliopsis sp. IMI 364377. The sequence continues at coordinate 4,304 of JAPEUT010000188.1, forward strand.
CACGCACGCTTATCTCCGTCCCTAGCCCGGCCATCATGGTACCCATGGCATCATCACCTACAGCTTGACCTACCACCTCGACCGTGACCAGAGAATAATGCAGGACATTATGCACGGCAAGGCGCAGCTGCTCGACTACGACGCCATCTGCACCTTTGTGTTTCCCGATTCTCTGTGTCTGGCCAAGTTCCTACATGACAGGGACGGGGCCGAGTTGAATGCAGATCATGAGAATTTCATGGATGAGAGTCGCATGAAGATGATGGTGGGCGATGAGTACATGTTGATTGAGCATGGTAAGAAAGTGGGCTGAAAAAAACTGCTGTTCTCAATCACCACCACCACCATCACCATGACCAACGCAAAAAAACAAAAACATAGGAAAAAAAAAAAAAAAAGAAACTTCACTTCACCAAATCCTCCGCCTTCATCATCCCCCTCTTCAACATCCCCACCACCGCCGCCGTCGGATCAGCACAAATCCTCGTCCCGGACAACCTAATCCCCCCATCTCCCTCCACCTTCCTATACCTGAACACAAACGCCGCCGGCATCATCCCATCCCACTCGCCTCCGCTTCCATCCTTCACCTTCTCCCCACTCCCCTCTCCAGTACCCCCCTCCCCAGCAAGCTCCCAGAACAAATTCGCAATCCCAAAACACTCCCACCCTTCCTCCGTCTCATACGTAACCAGCTGCACAGGCACGTGTGTGTATTTCCGAAACGGCGCGTAGATTTCCTGCCCCAGTGCGCTCCAGGATGCCGCGCCGCCTGCGGTTTCTTGGCCCGTGCTGCGGACGAGGACGTGGTCGTCTGTGAGCCACTCCGAGTGCGGGGACGTGGTGTAAGCTCTGGAGTCGAAGGCAGCCGTGTATTGTTCCCTGGTGGTGTTTGTTTAGTGTGTAAAGGGTTAAAGAGGAGAGGAGAGGGGGAGTGGATTTACATCCATTTCATGCATGGGTGGGCGCGCGTTTCGTCGTCCCAGGTGCCGTGGTGGAGGAAGGCTGGTTTGGTGGGGAAGGACATGGCGGGCGATGAGCGATTGATTGAATGATCGAGATGAATGCTGCTTGTCTTCTGTCTGGTATTGAACTTGCAATGCTTGCTTGGAGACAAGACATGTTTATATAGGTAAAAGAGCACCTCGGAGCTATGTTCTACATAAACTCTCGTAAACATGCTAGCTTGCTCAATAGCGCAGCTGAAGCAGGAAAGAGACGACTGCAAGACATACTAATGCGTCGCCATTCGCTTCTCAGGGCATTGAGTTGCCGTCTGGCGGGTGGATAGCGCCAGTCTTGAGTTGCTATATCGTGATACCAGCTGCCATGGCTTGCGGCTGAAGGGTTCTACGCGGGGCTGACTGACAGCCACCAAGTGAGGGGAAGAGTGGACATCAGCTCGACCCCTCTTGGCCACGCAAGCCTGCTGAGCATCACTATCACATGGCGCTCATATGCCAGCCCCTGACAACTTGCACAGTCAAGTGCGCATTCGTCTAGATTCGAGGGGGCTGTTTTGGCGCAGACCGGCTGGATGCGACCACCTATAGCACTTTGTGTCAAGCTCCGCTGGAGAGCCTTCTACCAATACTTGACCTGTGTGGCTGCTGGTCGTGCTGCATCGTTGGAGAGGCACAAAGCAAAGGGCGTGTGTTTTACCTTCGTCCTCCCCGCCCCCTGCCACGTCCATTTGAGCCGCGTCCAGCACTTGGGCAATCCGCCTTTGCATGGCCTTTCTGCCCGCACTTGAAGCACTCCATGTTGCTCATATCACGTCCGGCTGGTTTGCGACCTCCGCTAAGGGAAGTCAGGCGATCAAGGTTGGCATCTTCGTCAATCGGTCTCGCTGCTCGTTTCGGCGTTTCATCTCCCATGCTCTTTCGCGATTCACGTTTCTTGGAGGACATCTCTCGTTTCGTCTCGCGTATGAGCTCGGCGGTCGGGTCGTCTGAGTCGAGTTCCTCATCAGAAGAACCGCTCTCATCGTCTGATCCATCTGCTTTTTCAAACGTAGGCTTCTGCTTCTTGTCAGCGCGCAACTTTACATGCTACATACTGTCGGTGACAAACCTCTGCCTGTTTCTTCACACCACCGCCATACTGCTTTCTTATTGGTTGCGCCGGCTCGTCATCTTCTTCCGAGTCGTCCTCTGCATCGAGCTCGGCGAATCCTGCTTGTCTGATATTGAGCGCGTCTCCTCGTTTGCCTTCCAACGGATCCGTGTAACTGAGCACCCACTTCGTTTCGCCTGTGTATTGCGCCGCTTTGTCGAGCGCCTCTTGTTGCTTCTTGGCCTCCTCAGCAAGCGCCGACTGGAGGATCTGCTGGTCTGCAGCAGCGGAGCCGCCGTTGGAGAGTCGCACTTTCTTGGAAGCCGGGCCGTTCGGCGTTGTTGGTGAAGATGCGACGTTCTTTGCTGCTGAGCGCTGCATAAACTGTCTGCTTGTTAGCGATTGCAAGGCAACGCGTGCGCCTATGAAGCTCACCTTCATCGTCATCAGACGGCTCGACATTGTCTTTGGTGTATTGCCCGACATTCTGGCGTGGATGTGCTCGTACTGGTAATTTTATCAGTTACGGTTGAGCCTACAGTCAGTGGAAACAGTGTGAGTGAAACTTGTTCGCGGTCCAGAAGTTTGCGACTGTTCATCGCAAGACGCGGGCAAGGGCATGGAACTTTTGGGTGCACGGACTTTACGCTAGAGCTGTGGTTTTGGGCAACTGCTACCGACTTTGCTACCACCCCTCGACAGTCTTTGCCGTGATTGTATATCTTAAACCGTCCAGAAGTCGTACATGGTAGATCTTTGGCACATCGTGCCACGCATTTTCATAATCTCGCCTTCGGTCCGCCGGTGACAGGCATACTGTATTGATATCTTGGAAGCTCTGCGACGTACTCAGCGCTTCATAAATCACAAGCAGGGGAGGCCATTTGTTGAGTGAATTCATTAAAGTCTGTTGCATCAGAGGACAGCAAACGACAGAACGTTGACGTTGACGTTGTCAGTAAGTGCCAACCGGAGAATTGCCGGACATCCATGATCGGCTCTCCTCGACACCCGGACTACCAGACACATCAGCCCTGTATATTTCGAGTAACCCAGATTTTACCTGAGTCCAATCCACACATCTTGCCATGGTCGCCTCAATACCCAACGACATCTTCCAGTTCGGCACTTGTGCCGCAACTGCAGCCGGATTCAATCAAGGCCAGCCACGCACGGCTGATCTCACATCACACGGCACAGATGGAATCGGAAGCTTTGAAGATGGACGACTCATGATACTCAACAATGGCGAAGCGCACGCACTTGAAAGCAACGGAAAAGCTTCTCCAGCCCCTATGGATGCTCGCTTACCTTTCGCCATGGTCACCATCTTCCGGCCCACGTTCCGTATGGAAGTACCATCCCTAGACATGGAGAGTCTGGACGACCTCCTCTCGTCACCAAAATTAGCCCATGCAAGAGCTGTGAACACCCTAGCGCCGTTCAAGGTGGCGGGCATGTTCAAGTCCGTTGAGTTTATGGATGGTGGGGAGCAGCAAGACAAGATGGGCATCGTCTTTGGCTTTGTAGTGCCAACATGGATGAAGGGAATTTGTGGCCCGCGGATACACGCGCATTTCCTAGCTGACTCTGGAGAGGTTGGTGGGAAGGTGGTCAACTTTGAAACCGATGTGGCCACTTTGTCGTTTGCAAAGACAGGGCGCTTCCATTTGGGTTTCTCGCAGAGTCAGGATTGGGAAGATGTGCGGTTGTAGAAGTCGAGTCATAAACGAGCTTGAGAAGAGCGTTACTTCGGCAAAGTAGCATCGACGACGAAGTGGACCGTAACACGATTCAGTCTATGGCTTCGACTCGTCGTACACGTCATACCTATACTGGCTACCAGCATGATCATCTCTCAACTTTGCCTGTCCTTTGCCATACACCTTCTCTCTCGCAGTCAAACCTTCTTCCTCTGGCTGCGAATAGATTCCTCTTCTCCTCAACTCCGGCACCAACAGATCCACAACATCCTCAAAACTGCCTGGCGTAGTCACATACCCAATGTTAAACCCATCAACGTCCGCCTCTCTTACCCACCTCTCCAATTCATCTGCGACCGTTGCTGGAGACCCAACACTCACAGGTCCCAGACCACCAATCGACGCTCTCTCAGCAATGACTTTGGGTGTCCATTCCGGCACCTCGGGCGATGTGACCGTGAATTGGTCGAGCAAGCTTCTTACACGGTGATCGGTCGTCGCATCGTCAGCTGTCAGGATCTTGTCTGGTGGGTATTGGCTCAAATCAATACCCGTCCAACCTGACACCAACACCAGCCCTCCAATCTCACTCGCATACTTCTTCAACTCTTTATACTTCTCTTGCGCTTCCTCGTCTGTGGCCCCGAGAATGGGAGTGAACGTCGCAAAGAACTTGACACTTTGCGGATCACGACCCTTCTCCTTAGCCAGTTCACGAATCTTGCTGATCTTCGGCTTCAACACAAGGGGAGAGTGAGAAGAGACGAAAATAGCTTCAGCATGTGTTGCCGCGAACTCGCTGCCTGCCGAGGAAGTCCCAGCCTGGAAGATAAAAGGCGTACGTTGAGGCGACGGATCAACGATATGTCTACTTTCCAAATGGAAAAACTTGCCATCATGCTTGATAGTGCGAATCCGATCCGGGTCAACATACTCATCTTTTTCTTTATTCTCCGTAATCGCATCATCGGCCCAACTCCCTTCCCACAACCTTACCATCTCATCAGCCAACAAACACCACAAACCAGCAACACACAAAACTTACTTGTACAACACCCTCAAATACTCATCCGCCTGCGCATACCGCTCATCATGCTCAATCGGATTCTCCAACCCAATCGCCTTGAACGCCGCCTTCTTCCAACTCGTAACAACATTCCACCCAAACCTGCCGCCCGTCAGGTGATCCAGCGTACTAAACCTCTTCGCCAGCAAAAACGGCGGCTCGAAGCTCGTGCTGGCCGTAATCGCAAACGCGAGATTCTTCGTCACGGCCGCCATGGCCGAGATGGGGATCGTGGGATCTGTCATGGGCCATTGTGCAGCGCGGCGGATGCAGTTGTCCAGACTGGATTCGTACGTGTCGTACCCGCCGTAGGTGTCGGCGAGGAAGAGGGCGTTGATGCCGCCGCGTTCGAGGAGGAGGGCTAGGTCGGTCCAGTAGGTTAGGGTGCGTTTTGTGGCGGATTTGTCCGAGGGGTTTTTCCATTGGCCTGGGGAGAGGTGGCCGACTGTGCTCATATCGAAGGCGTTGATGAGAATTTTCTTGCGCGGGGTGTCATTGTTGGGTGTTGAGTCGTTGGTGGTGGGTGTTTGCTCCGCCATGGTGGTGATGGTCGGATGATTGGAGCAGAGATCGAACAGTAACTCTATAACTTCATAAATCCGTCCAGAGATCTTCTATTATATCTCATCATCATTATCAGCGCTCCCACAATTAATCCTACCACGCTCCTACTCTCGTCCACCATCGCCCAATCTGAGTGATCGTGATGCAGGGCGGGAATTGCGCCATCCCACATACCCGATCCCGAAGTCGCAACCACTGTGGGGTAAATGCAGCTGCAATGTCATGCACAGCTGTTTGAAGAACGAGCATGTACATATCAATACATATTACGTGCTTTTCGTGGAAATGCGTTTATTTGTTTTAGTGGAGTAGGGATTGTTGGGAACGCCACGGTGTTGGGAGGTGGATTGGGAATAAGCGCAGTGGTTGTGATTCTATGGAGTAGTATTTGGTAGTATGGTTTTAGTAGTGGGTTTTATGGGAATTCGGAGCCAATGTTAGTAAGTGGAAAATTAGGTGCACATGTCAAGTCTACTTGCTTCCTGATTTGGATCAATTTCGAGAATGGGAAGATATCTCTATTGTGAAGTTGAGATCGTGAATACGCTGGAGACATCAGAGACTAGGGTTCTGTGGTATGTTTCGATACTTCAGCTTTCAACAAAATGAATAGCCTAAGCTTGAGAATATTGTATCAAGAGCTTTCAAAACATCATACGGTTGCATGCGCAGCTCAAGTTTGTCCAGAACCATCCGATCAGACCCCTCCAACACTACGCCGGACCCTCGCTAGCAGACACGATCTTGGGAGCATTGTGATGAACTGTCTCCTGAATCGAACTGTCGCTTTCGTTCTCCGAGTCCAAATGTTGTTTGCTACAAAGGTCAGCGAATGTAAAGTTCGACATTGACTTCGGTAACTTACGTTCCTTTCTTCTTGACATACGCTTTTATGAGATGGGCAAGAATGATCAAACACACAGCATTAGCAAGCACAAAGGGCCAGCCCTTCGAAAACCTAGGTCCTTCTACCGTTTTGAAGACCAAGAGGGGCGTCCATGCGGTAGTGGATTGCGCAAGAGTATTGGCAAGCACCAATGCAACCGATCGTTCTGCTGGAGAATAGCTGAGCTGGCTGTTGATCCAACCGTACAACACACTAGACATAGCCACGGCGGAATATGTAGTCATAAAGGCGAACCAGATGGCCGGTTCGGGGACATTCCAGATCGTCAAAATGATAAGTCCAATGATGTTCCAGGTGTGAGATACTGTGATAGCCCATGCGGGACCAAGAAACAGATCTGATGCGAAGCAAACGGCTAACGTATAAAAGATGCCGAGAGCTGGGGAGATCGCGCCTAGCTCATTGATACGTGCTGGGGTATATCGGCCCAAGCTCTTCAGCCATAGAAGGTAGCCACCGGAGGAACTGTTGATGCATCCGTTCCAGAAGAAGATGTCTAAAAGTAGAAACGCCCAGACAAGTGGTGATTTGACGATCTTGACAAAAGTGTGGACAGTCACCTTGCCTTCGACTTTGTGACCAGCGCGCTGCAGCCGTTTCGTGGCGATCTCGATGTCGCGATCAGTCAAGAACAGCTTGTTAGGCTTGTCCGGAGTACCTGGGAGGACGCATAACCCGAGAAGTCCAACGGGAATAGTGATGATAGCACATATAATGTACATCCACCGCCAACCAGCAAGACCGTGAACACCGTCCAGGCGGGAGGAGGCTCCAGACTGTATCAAGGCTGCAGTGAGGGTTCCCAGAGTCAGACCAACGTAGAAGAATCCGCCACGACGGCCAATCTCGTCACCGCGATACCATGAGCCTGATAGACAGTAAGTCTCTATACAATGCCGTTAGGATTTATATCTTACCAAAAATGTAATGAATCGCAGGAAAGAAGGCTGCCTCAAATAGTCCCACAAGAAATCGGTATGCTGCAAGTTCTGCAAACGAGTTGACGCGGTACTGAAGTAGCGTAAAGATACCCCAGGCGATATCGAGGAATGGGATCAGGTAGAACATGGGAATACGTGTAAACAAGTACATGAATGGTAGTTGGCCGACCACTGCGCCGACCACATACAAGGTCTGAAGTCGTACCAACTCATTGCCCTTGAAACCCAGGTCTTCTTTGAGACCAGCAACATATGCGTTATCTGTATGCGTCAGCTATTGAAGTCGTTTTTTCTGGCACGCAACTAACTGATATTAGCCTGGTCGACGTATTTGACCCAATATGCCAGGAAGACATAAGGAACGATCAGAAAATCAAGCTTCATGATCAGCTTACGCTCCTCTGGAGTGTCATGATCCTGGAACCAGCGGACCTGGTACCACTTGCGGTTATGGCTTGCAGTAGACATTCAGTATGCTCTGTATCAAGATCGTCGGTGCACTGCATCGTACGCACTCTTGCGACCTTATGTATGTGCATGTTAGTACTGCGCAATCCGATGTCAAGTTCACACGCAGTGCAAGCTAAGTTCAAGGCTTGAGCCAAGGATCCTCGAAAATACGCTGCTGCAGGGTGGAAATCACGACAGCCGAACTGAATGCCACATGGCGCATACCGTCAACCTGTGGGGTGAAGGCGTGATTGCCATCATCATGCCGAACAGCAATGGCGGAAGATCAGGGAGATACGGAACAAGAGGCGATAACGGACGGAATGTGACTCGGAGGTGTGTCGGTATTCCAGTCAGAAGCCTTTAAAATGAATCGAACGAAAGCCTCGTGTCTTCACGTTGAAAGTTGTCGCAAATTGAGCTTTGTTTCTTCCAAATCGACGTTCGCGACTAATCCCGATCAAGATGGCTCCAAAGTCTGTTATCCCTACCACCGACACTGTGGGCAAGACGTCATCATCGACAACTTCTACACGACGCGTCGCGCAGCTGACAGAACACCTTGCGCCCGCCAAAGAGACAGAGCAGGTCAACACTCGACGAACCCTGCCAATTGACTATCCTTTGTCGCAGCTGCAACTCGATCCGGATCATCACATTGATGATTTCCGACAGCTTAAGGTTGCCGTGATAGGTGTATGTATTGTGTTCGCAACTTCGAATTTGGAAGACACTTCTGACTGTGTATAGGCTGGTTTGTCTGGCATCAATGCGGGAATCATTCTCCCCGCAAAAGTTCCGGGTATTCAACTGACCATTTTTGACAAGAATGACGACGTGGTGAGTCTTGATACCTCAACGCTGGACGATGTGATACTAATCATTACCAATAGAGTGGTACTTGGCTTGAAAACACGTACCCCGGTGTACGTTGTGATATACCAGCCCACGTGTACCAGAGCACATATGCGCCCAACACACAATGGTCAGAAATTTTCGCCAAGGGCGCTGAGATTCGAGACTACTGGCAAGAAATTGCCAGAAAGCACGACGTCTATAAGTATGTAAAATTGCGACATCGCGTGGACGAAGCGTCATGGGACGACGCGAAGTCCAAGTGGCGCGTGACTGTGTACGATCTCAACAAGAACGTTTCGACACAGGAAGATTTCGACTTCGTCATTACTGCCATTGGGCGTTTCAACGCCTGGAAGCTTCCAGATTACCCCGGCCTTGACACGTATCAGGGGCATCTACGTCACACGTCAAACTGGGATCACAACTACGACCCAACGAACAAGAACGTTGCAGTGATAGGTAACGGAGCGAGTGGTCTACAGATAGTCCCCAATCTGCAGCGCATCTCTAAGCATATAGTTCACTTTGTGCGCAACCCAACATGGATAGCAACATCGTGGGCTGGAGATGAGCGAACATTCGAGCCTCAACCTTACCCAGCGGAACAAAGGGAGTCGTTCCGAGATCCCGAAACATACCTCAAGTTTCGCAAAGATTTGGAAGAAAGGTACTGGAGGCGATTTCGTGCTATGGTACGAGGGTCCGAGGAGAACGAGGGCATTCGGGAAACGTTCATTGAGGTGATGAAGGCGAGAGCTGCGAAGAAGCCTGAATTACTCGATGGTCTCATTCCAGATTTCGCTCCACACTGCCGTAGACTGACCCCAGGGCCTGGTTACTTGGAATCACTTACTGAAGAGAACGCTGAGCTCGTCAAGACACCCATCAAACGCTTCACAACTACCGGTATCGAGACAGTCGATGGTAAGACATATGATTTCGACGCCATCTATTGTGCCACTGGTGCGAACACAGATCTTGTTCCACCATTTCCCATCAAGGCGCGTGGTCTGGACTTGAACAAGGCTTGGAAACCCGATGGAGAATATGGTTTTCCTTATACTTACCTGGGCACTGCCACACCTGGTTTCCCCAACCTGTTCTTCTTGGCTGGGCCACATGCCACTGGTCCATCAGGGACTGTGCCCCAAGCTGTCGAGACTGCGCTCACGTTCTTCGCAAAGATCTTCCGGAAAGTTTCTTCGCAAGGCATTAAGTCGATTGCTCCGACAAAAGAGGCCGCGGATGATTTTGTCGACTACTGTGACGCTTTCTTCCCACAAACAGTGTTGACTGACAACTGCTCCTCATGGAATAACGGGGGCTTGCCTGGACAAAGGATACATGGTCTATGGCCTGGATCAGCCGCAGGTCTCACCCTAGTGAGACGTGATCCTCGTTGGGAGGACTGGGAGTACGAGCGCTTCAACAAACAAAATCGCTTTGCATACTTTGGCAATGGCTACACACGAGGCGAGACAGATGAGGCTGCGGATCTTACGACGTATCTCAAAGCTCCTGCACAGGAATCTGACCTCAGAGATCTACACGAGAGCTGGTGGGATCTACCCGGTGCTGTAAAGAAGTCGATTTGAGGGTGCTCACGATTCGCGGTTCATCACAGCTAAGCTCTTGGAATACTATCGTGCTTTGGATCGGTCTATTCTCTTGAATCAACAGCATTCAACTTCAGATAATTCTACAGCTTCTATTGACGCCGTCCTGTTTCCTGTCGCTGCTGCATATCCCATTTCGGTATACCGTTGCGGCATTGCGTGGCTACTCCGCATACGTATCATGGTACCTGAGATCACGACATCCATCCTGTAGTATTCGTCAACTCTTGTGCTTGACTCGGCTGTTCGATGTTCTTATCTACATATGGCAATTCGCAAAGGGCAGGGGAGATGACGTGCTACCCTATCAAAACTACCGACCTCCACAACGTGCCGCAGAGAGCCCGAAGCAACATCAGACGGCACGTTGGGTTGCATATGGGCTTGCTAAGGACGATCTAGACATACAACCACCGAGAACCGGAGTGACGGTTCACGGGTCCACACGGAGGTCGCGTAGATGCTGGCACCTGGGTGCGTGCTCACAGGCCATTAGGGTTTGATAGCTTCGGTACTTGTAGGCCCTTTACGAATACCTCCGAGAGTACTGCAAGATTGCGAGAGCTTCAGGATATTTGAAAGCCGTCTCCGCCAAAACTTATTGACGACCTCGAATTAGGCAGCTCAGACATGGCTACACAAGACTCAACCCTAGAATCTGGGATCGATGTTGAAGTGGAAAGGCGTGACTATCCAAGTATGTAAGCGCTTGATTTACTCTAAGACATAAAGCTAATATTGATAGCGAAATGGTACCGGGGTACCTTCTTCAACATGACCATTCTTGGTCTCTGTAACTTCTCAGCTCCAGGTATCTGGGGAGCTATGAACTCGCTCGGTGCTGGAGGGGCACAGTCACCTCATCTGGTCAATGCTGGTAATGCACTCACGTTTTGTCTGATGGTGGTGAGCTGTTACTTTAGCAGTGCGTTTGTGCACTATATTGGTATCAAAGGAGCACTGATCTTCGGAACGTCAGTAAAAGCGAAGTTGGATTTTGTAGTATTATCTAACATCTCAACAGCATCGGATATGCTCCTTATGCGGCAGCTTGTAAGTGCAAGATCCGTCTGCTGAAGTACTGTTTACTGATCAAGTTGTAGTATACACAAACAATCGCTTCGGAACTGAATGGTTTATCTATCTCGGTAGCTCCTTGTGCGGCATCTCTGCAGGAGTTTTCTGGATGGCTGAAGCTGCCATAGCAATCGCATATCCTGAGCCTTGGAACAAAGGTAAAGCGCTCGGCTACTGGCTGACGTTTCGTCTCGCTGGTCAGATCCTGGGTGGCGCTATCAATCTGGGAATCAATGCAGATCGAAACGAGGCCGGCAGTGTTTCCTACACGGTATACCTTATCTTCATTGCGTTGCAATGCATTGGCCCAATTGTTGGTCTGTTTCTCAATAAGCCGAGCCAGGTCCAGAGGAAAGATGGCAAGAAAGTCGATCTGAGTATCCTCAACAACCCTTGGTTCGAGATCAAGGCTACCACCAAGCTTTTCTTCACAAAGAAGTTTCTCTTGACAGTTTTATGGATTGGACAAGCTGTTTTTGCGGAAGCCGTATACAACACATACCTAGCTTGTAAGACCTTCACTTCTTATTCTTTGTTCTGACTAACGTTTACCAGTATGGTTCTCTGTCCGTGCTCGTTCACTAGGCTCGTTCTTGTCTGGCATCGTAGCTGTGATCTGCGGTAATGTTCTTGGCAGCTACCTTGATAGACCTTCCATCTCCCTACGCTTCCGTGCCCGCAGCGCATTTTGGCTCATTGCCGTCCTTCAAGGAGCTTGGTGGATATGGGCAACCATCCTAGTCACCGAATTCCATTCCACACATCCGACATACGACTGGGTTTCTGCAGGGTTTGGTCGCGGTTTCGCTGTCTTCGTGTTCTTGACCGTCAGCTTCCAGCTAAACTACCTGTTCCTATACTTTTTCATTGGTCAACTTGCTCAGAACGAACCAGAGGTCATCAGATATGCCGCCCTCTTACGAGGTACCGAGTCCGCCTGGCAAGCGATTAGCTATGGTATCACATCGGTCACGATTTTTGCTGAGATCGGCGCTGTTTATTGGAACTTTTCTCTTTGGGCTGTTGCCATATGGCCAGCTTGGCTTGTTCTCAGAGAGTTTGGTGACGAGAAGAAGACGTTTGAGGATGAGATTGCCGGCAAGACTAGTTCACCTGTGGAATCTGTAGTCGTGCAGCCTCAGCATGCTGGGAAGGCGGATCTGAATTGAGGCTCCTTAGGGCTCGAGGCGTTTGTTCCAAAATATGGACAGAATAAAAACAGACGTTGCTTAGACCGTCATTCCAGGAAACTAGCACTATAGTGCGATGTGAGCTCATGTAGAGAGTACGTTCATGTTAAGTAAGATGGAAGGTACTTTCGACATCTTTTACAATCTGTGCTGATATACCAAAGCACACCGCAAAGAGAGAATTCAAAAGAGTCGGCAAAATGCTAATGAAGTCATATTGACCCAATTCTAAGGCAATACAGCAACTAGTCTACCACCGCTGATCTCTCTCCTTCTCATTTTGTCAAGACCTCCGTTGATTGCGCCTAGGCCGTCTATCGTGCCAACAACATCCGGTGCTACAAGAAGACCCTTCAAAAGTAAGCGCTCGCACCAAGCACTCAATGCCTCCCCAACTTCTGGAATCTCGTGGAAAAGCTTGATTGGTACGTTGTGCAATGTCACGTCTTCCGGAATACCGGTTTTTGGCAGTCCGGTCAGTCCCACGAGATGGGATCTCTGTGTTTCCCCCGTTGACTCCAAAGGTGTAGATGGTGGTGTTGGGAGCTTAGAGTCTTTTCGTTCGTAGTTCTGCGCGTCTTTTGGCAGGGAAGTGATGGGTGATGTCGAAGATGCAAGTGATCGTAAAAGGTGCGCCGCCGATTCCTTGCCCTGTGTGTCAAAGCCGAAGCGTGCGCCGTCTTTTGTTGCACGCTTGATGATGTCTATTGCTCTCTCGGGATCGTGTGAATCCACGAGCAGGTCAGGTCGGGTGGCCAAGGTCGATGACAATCGAACTCCGTGTTTCGCACTGTCGACTACAGACACAATCTTTAAGCCTGTCAATCTTGCGATCTGCTTTGTGAGGTGAGCACTTGTAGAGCTTCCGCCCCAAATGACAAGGTAATCACCAGCTCTGGCCCGATCGTCCTCGTTAATGCTTTCAAGGCACTCATTCCTTATATCTGTTGGTAGTCGGTCGGAGTCGATGTTGCGCACAATCTTCAACAGATCTGGCCCGTTTTCGACGCCCTCAAAGCTCACACCCATACATATGCCTAGAGCTAAGACTGCGGAAACGAAGGCGACACCTAGAATGCTTCCAGATTCTGCCGAAACATTTTGTGGGAGACGTATCGTATTGAAAGACGATGCAATGCTGTACTCCTGAAACGCAGCTTTCCGAAGATCCCGATAGTCTGTCGAGGGAATAGAAACAACGTCGCCCTCACGTATACGAGAGTTCTGAGTTTTTGGCGCTTTCACAACGACACCTGAGAGTTCGCGCCCAGAGACGTAGGGCAGTACAGGTATGCCAAAGTTGTAATCACTGGTCAACAGTCAGTTGTAGACCATGGTTCAGCAGAGATCACTACAGAGAAGTATCATCGAAAAGTCTTGAGGTACTCACGGCGCTTTCCAGTCAATGGGGTTTAGTCCTACAGCAGTGACCTTCACCAATAATTCTGTGTCGTGCTGTATCTCGGGAACAGCATGGTCAAAGACCACTTCGTACGGCTGACGGATTGCTTGCAACAGCAAAGCAGACTGCTTTTTCGGATGAACCTGGCCTTTACTGGTCTCATTACGCTGAAACACGTTTTCTACGTCATCGGTTGCATCCTGCGATTCGCGCTGCGTGGGTGCCTTTGAGATGCTCTTGGGTCCCCATCGCCAAGGAACCATGATGTTGTAGAAGGAGAGGGAGTTAAGGGTCACGCGTTGAATACCTGCGGGGTTCTGAAGAGAATAGAGTGGTGAAGTAAAAATGTTTGAATCGCGTAGGATGGACGTAGCTGCAACTCAGCGGCCCTGGTTCGACTTACTCTGAAAGGACAATCCCGCGCAGCCGACTTCGTCATCCAACAGCATAATAGTAAGCAGCGGAGCTAATCCGGAAGTACGTACATACTTTCATCGCGCATCGGCGTCTACGGCTCCTTCGCGGGGACCATTCTTTCGGCATTGTGGATCCCAATGGCGAGGTAGTGAACGAGGTGGGGAAGATCCACTAGGAGCTTGGCCTAAACGTGGGTTAATCAAGCAACCCCAAAAAACCATTTCGCGGATGAGATGCAATGCAAGTCGGATGTCCTGCCACTCGATGCTGATTTGCGTTGGGCCCGGGAGATAAGCGATTGCGAAAGTAAGAGACCAAAGCACATCATAGCTGCCCCATAGTACTGAAGCAACATCAACAGCGACATCGGATTTATATCTATCTATTCAAGCCTCTGTCAGCACGAGGAAATCAAAGTTGAGAGCACGACATCTTTCTGGAAACTAACGGAATCATGGCGCCTGCAAAGAAATGGATAGTGAATGCGTTCGTGGAGATGTGTAAGTCCACGTGATCCTTGGAAGATATCTAGGCATGCGCTGGAGATGCGCCGCTTGTCCGCTTGTGGGCACAGTCCTTCTACCCCTAGCAGTAGACCAGAGCTGACTTTGGAATGAACCAACAGGTAGTGGCCACCAGTCACCAGGATTATGGAGGCATCCGGACGATCACTCTCATGAGTTCGGCGACGTTGAGCATTGGGTCGAACTCGCAAAGCTGCTAGAAGAGGCCAAATTTCATGGCATCTTCATCGCTGATGTGCTAGGTGGCTATGATGTTTTCAATGGTAACCTCGATGCTGCAAAGACTTCAGGCGCGCAGTGGCCCGTCAATGAGCCACTAAGTGTTGTGAGCGCGATGGCAGCGGCAACGAAGAGCATTGGCTTCGGTGTGACAGTGTCGACGACGTACGAGCAACCTTACCACCTCGCTCGTAGGCTGTCAACAGTCGATCACCTTTCGAAAGGACGGTACGTTTAGATCTTACAAACTGCTCAGTCAGCTGCTAATAAGTTAGGCTCGGATGGAACGTGAGTAGCTGCGGAATTTCCGATGGATGTAATGCTAAGTCCTCTGTAGATTGTGACCAGTTACCTCGATTCAGCCGCTCGTAACATGGGGTTCAAAGAGCAGGTAGCAGTGAGTATTGCAGATACCAACGCTCACACAGAGCTAACTTTGAAAGCATGAGGAGCGCTACGCCCAGGCCGAAGAGTATGTAAAAGTGATGTACAAGCTTTTCGAGTCATCGTGGAGAGATGATGCGGTCGTCCTTGACCGCGAGAAAGGAGTGTATACTGTGCCGGAACGTGTTCGCGAGATCAACCACAAGGGCAAGTATTTCACGGTTCCAGGGCCTCACATATGCCAGCCTAGTCCGCAACGCACTCCACTTCTTCTCCAAGCCGGGACCTCAAAAGCAGGCAAGAAATTCGCAGCACAAAGTGCCGAAGCCATCTTCGTAAGCGCTTTCAGTCCTTCAGGTAGGTTTGAACCCTCACCTACAATGGACAGCAAGCTAATTCTGGGAACGAAGTACCCGCGAAAAGCATTGCAGAAATCCGTGAGCTCGCGGCATCGCAACACGGCAGGGACAGCAGTAATATCAAGGTCCTCGCACTCGTAACTCCAATTATTGGGCGGACCGAAGAAGAAGCCCAGGCCAAGTTGGCTGACTACCGCAAGTATGCGTCTCTTGAGGGTGCACTAGCTTTGTTCTGTGGCTGGACCGGCATTGATCTTGGGAAGTATGGTGATGATGAGGAGCTCCGAGAAGTTGAAAGTAACGCTGTACGATCGACTGTGGAGGCGTATGCAAAGTTCTCCCCAGGTACCTCAAAGTGGACGAAGCATACTGTCGCCGAGCATGTGAGCATCGGAGGTAATGGTCCTATCATGGTCGGCACACCTGCTCAGGTAGTGGATCAGCTTCAAACCTGGGTCGATGGGGCTGATGTCGACGGATTCAACTTCGCATACGCCTTGTTTCCTCAATCTTTCAAGGATATCATCGAGCTGTTGCTCCCTGAACTGAGGGCACGGGGGTTGTTCTGGGACGACTACGCTGTCCCTGGTGGGACATATCGAGAGAACTTCTATGGCAAGCCTGGACAAAAGGGACCCCTAGAAGAGCATGTCGCGTCGAAGTATCGATGGAGGGCTGGTGTTGATGCCAAAGACCACATCATACCGGAATAAGCAGTATACGAATTGCAACGAATTCAGATAGCTGTTCGATACAGAAACACGGGAAAGTACGCGTTTTCTGGAAACTGAGTCGCGTCTGATCGCATCGAGGAGATGTCTGAGCACGTCACTCAAACAGACTAGTGTGCCAAGCGACTGCCGAGATCGCCCCCCGCTTCACTTTGTAACTCGCTCTACATCTTTGTACCTTTACAAATACCGTATACTAAGAGCTAGATAGTTGTCAGTAATGCAGTATCGTGTAAGATTCACGAATCGTCAAGTTACCGCTAACACTAAACCGAGCGCGCCACAAGTCCTGCGCCAGATAAGAGTTTTCCCAGCTTTCAGCAAGCCTTTTGTCGAAAACATTGTTGGCAAGACTTTCATATACTTGGCATGCTGTTAATATTGCTCTGATTGGCGTGGTGTTCGCTTGGTATATGTTCTGAGCATTGATTGTGCAATCAACGCGCCGTATAACGACATAATTCTAGCCTATTCAGGCAATTTGCCCACGATATGTCGATCACACCTTATCGAGCCTTGACACTACAGGATGTAGATGAAATATCGTCGGCAAAGGTCGAGGTGCAAGGTGTGACTATAAACACATGGTGTCTGCTGCGCTGTCAATTCGAAGAGCATTGTGTTTACCAAGTTACCCACGATGGTCGATAAGGTAATTGAACCAGAAATTGAGCAAGCTCAAGACGGTCAATCGACGAAACCAACCTCACGCTTTACACGATGGTATCGGAGTCCGCTCTTCAACGTTATTGTTGTAGGATTGATATCGTTCACCCAACCCGGTATTTGGAACGCGTTGAATAGTAAGTTGGCGAGTGAGTTCATGTTAGCAAACATCTGACGAGAAGCAGATGTCGGCGCTGGTGGCCAGCAAGAGCCATATCTCGTTAATGGTGCCAACTCCCTGACTTTTGGTATCATGGTCTTTGGCTGTTCTATCTTCGCTATTCTCGCCAACAAATTCGGCCTGAAAAGAGTCTTAATCCTGGGTACGCTCGGTTACGCGCCTTACTCTGCCTCGCTCTACGTGAATAATCGCTATGGTACTGAGTGGTTCGTTCTATTCGGTGGTGCTACGTGTGGGCTTGCGGCGTCCGCACTCTGGGCGTCTGAAGGCGCAATCGCTCTGGGCTACGCCGATATCAAGGACCGTGGAAAGTTCACCGGTATCTGGCTTGGATTACGAGAGCTCGGACAGTTGATTGGATCTTCCATACAACTCTCCCTGAACTACAAGAGTGGTCAGCGAGGCAAAGTCGGTTACACAACATACATTGTTCTTATTGCCCTGCAATGCCTCGGACTTCCACTCGCTCTTCTAGTCTCTCCACCGCAAAAGGTCATCCACCGGGACGGACGTAAAGTACCAGATCCTACAAAAAATAAGGCTGTGCTGAAGGAGGTTTCGAAGTGGTGGGCTTTGCTGAAAGACCGACGCTTCTACCTCCTCATCCCTGTTATGGTCGGTTTCAACTGGAACAACACCTACCAAGGCATCTATCTCACGAATTACTTCTCGGTCCGGGCTCGCACACTCGGCTCACTGACCTCAGGTGTTGCTGCTACGATTGCGAACCTGCTGTGGGGCTGGTTCTACGATACAACATGGTTCAGCCGTCCGGCCTTGGCGAAGATGACATGGACTTTCTTTTCAGTCTTGATGTTGGCTTTGTTCGGGTGGCAGGTTGCCAACGAGAAGTTGTACTCTGAGGCGGTCCCGAAGGTTACGCTCGACTGGGATGCACCTGGATTTGGCCGCGCATTCGCTGTTAATGTTCTCTTCCGGTAAGTTGAGTCGTGGTCTATAATACAACACTGATTAACAGAATGCAGTTTCATGAACGAATCGCACTACATGTTCGTGTACTGGATCCTCGGGGCCTTCTTCGACGACATCGAAACACTAACCTTGGCTGTTGGTCTTCTGCGTTCCTTCGAATCTGTTGGTTCTTGTCTAGCATTTGGAATCGGCGCCGCGAAGATCAAGCCCATGATCAACCTTATCATCGCCTTTGTCATGTTCTCCATTACGATCCCTTCTACGTTTGCAGCAACCTTCCTGGTGCCTGAGCGTCCGGTTGATGAGCGCAAAACAGTATCGGATGACGAGTCGATCGATGCTGCGAAGTGAGTACGTAAAACACAAAAGCTAGTTATCCCCTCGCTGGAGGGACAGCAACAATCGGTGGATCGAGTGTGGATCGTATTCCTAGACCAACAAAATCACTGGAGACATTCATTGTGTTGTCCTCTTCATATATTTAGAATTTTCGTGAAAGCATGTTGCAACCCCAGAGTCTGTACGGTCTTCGGAAATTACATACTAAGGGAATCCTGCGGTAACTGCTATTCATCTTGGTTGTCACAATCTACACAACCAATCGTCCTCGTTCACTGTCAGCAATCATAGCTAGATAGCTGTCGCAACCTAAAGCAGCCACGTTCTCTCGTTTGGTCTACAGCATGACTGTTGCCTCAATGATAGCTATCGTAGCTCTGCTCGTGCGTTCAACAGTCCTCCATTCCCCTAGGCTAAGGCGATGATGGATTTGCGACCACCATCCATGATTGAATTGTAGTAAGCGTAACCTAGATTTGAATCGCATATTCGAAGCAACACTTAACATTACTCTTTGCGGACTTGCTTAGCACAGTGTAGATACAACATCGAACACCTCAAGATCTTCTCAAGCTTACGAGGCTTGACTTGATCGTTCGCTAAACATCTTGCTAACATAACCTATGAAGGCTTAGACCTCACAGACATGGCCCTCAAGGACTCCTCATTTGCTCAAAAATTACAGGCGACGCCATACGCGATTATGAACACAAGCTAGCGGTTCTTCTTGACGAAGTGCAATTTTACGGCATAACCATTCTGACAAGACTAACATTACTCAAGGTCTTTATCATAGTTCCAGGCTGAGACTGTATCATCTTGTATTTCGCTCTTACCAAAACTCGTGGCGTGCCATGGCAGTGTGGGGAAGCTAGTCAAGACGACCGAGTCACCACCGCAGAACTGTCAGAGGAACCGCTGATGAAGTGCGAGTCCATGAGATACGATCGAAGAGAAGCGAGGGGGAAGTGTTTGAAAGTAGTGTTCTAGTGTGATGTGTAATTGAATTAGACGATTAGACGTCGATGTATAGTAGACTTGATCAAAGACAATCATATACATGACGTGAGCTTTTCGATTCGCTATGCAAGAAATGCCCGCATGACCGAATGACGGTGATGATCAGAATTCATGAAGCCGTGAAAATTCCCCCAACGCCGAACAATGATGCATAAACCAGTAGATAGAGCGATGACTCCTTTTCGCTGACATTATGATTCACAATAGATGTGATTCTGTAAACTCCACCACGAAAACTGCGGTTACCGTACAGATCCGATGACCGAAATGTCATCGATAGCGTCCTCGTGTTCGTCGTCGTGATGAATGACCTTCTTCAGCCCGTTGTCGATTTCGACCGGGCCGACGTCCTCCTTAGGTACCCAAATCAACTGAATAACACCGAAAACAGCCATGATAGTCAAACCGAACCAAGCTGTAGCGCTGCCACCGATGGAATAGATAGCTCCGACAAGCGGACAAGCGATCGTCCTTGCAAGACAACAGGCCGACATGGCCAGACCATTAACACGACCGAGAACAAGCGGCGACGGAACAGCATTCTTCATCAAGATGAGTGAGCAGGGGAAGACGATGATACCAAAGAACGCCTGCAGAAGGAGAGTCAAATAGACTCCAGGCGAGATAAACTCATCAGGAAGGGCACTAATGAAAGGGATGATAACGTAGCAGATTGGGTAGAACAAGACCATGTAGAAGAACGACTTCCACACACCCACATGCTCAACGAAGATGGGGAAAACAAAGCCCTGAACGAAGAGTGCGATAAAGCCGTTGATGGCAAGGAAAGCACCGACGTCGTGGAGAGACATGCCGAGACCGCCCCTGAAGTCCAAACCGCGGTTGACAGGTTCGTCCAGAATATAGACGGGGAGGATACTGATGAAGGCCATTTGGTGGAAAGCAAAGATAGCCATCGCAGCGATCATCATGACAACGGTCTTGTTGAAAGTCGCGCGCGGCTTGGCTGGCGGCCCGCGAGTAGGAAGAACCTGGTGGGGCGTGACTCTGATAGAGTGCATGGTACCGAAGGATGAGCGACGAATATCAAAGCGCTGGTCGAAAGGCGCTGGCATGCCCTCCTCTAAGAAAGATGCACGCTTGCGAATGTGTCGGATGCTTCCTGCCACAGACATAGAGTGCAGACGTTCCCGGGTAAGACTGACGATAGATCCTCGGGGCTCGCGCATCGAACCGGCTATGGAGCCACGTACACGTCCTGGAACCTGGTGTGGCTGCTGCGGTGGAAGCAGACGACTTCTCTCGTTGATGTTGTCTCCATACGTGATGCCACCGTTCTGGTCAGGCTCCTCCTCACGGACTAGAGTCTCCTTTAAGAAGAATATGCCCTGGATGATGGCCAAAACGATACCAATAGCTGCGACGAGGTTGGGGAGAAGGTACGGGTACTTTCCGAAAAGACCGTCCTTTGCGAATGCGTTGGGGTAGAAGACAGCTGGCTGCGCAAGGAAACCTCCCATGGCTGAGCCAATAATGCCGCCCAGAGTCCAGACGAAGGGCTGCGTTGCATATGCACGAGCTGTGGACTTCGTTAGCATTGATGTTCAACCCGAAGTACTTGATAACCTTACGCTCGTGGGCTGGGTTCTTGACCATCTCAGCAACCATTGTCTGCATGATGGCGACGTTTCCGTTCAAAGCACCACCAACGAATCGCGCAAGCAGCGCAACCCAGAAGGTGCCTGCCATTCCAAAGACAATACTCGAGAGGGCAACACCAGCCAAACCAATCAGCGCAACCGGTTTCCTGCCGTAGACATCGGAAATAGAACCCCATAGCGGCGCGGTGATGGCTTCAGCGATGGCGTAGGCGGACACGAGCAGTCCAGAGTAGAAGGATGCGTCGCGTTCATGAATGCCCAAATCCTGTACCATCACGTACGAGTACGCGAGGATGGAGTTGAACGCGAGAGGCTCGGAGAATCGGCATATTCCTGTCCGGCGGTCAGAAACACTTCATTTTACCAATGACATCACCGCGTCGAGCAGCAGCACCCACCGATAATAATGAGCTGTTTCGTGGGAAACGGCTCGTCCTTGGGATCGAGAGGCATAGTAACGGTGTTACTGTTTGCTGACTGAGGAGGAGAAAGGGCCGTCGCGCATGGGAAAGGAGATGGCAATCAAGGTTTTGCAGTAATTGAGAAACAAAAGGCGGAGCTTGGGGCTTATCAACGCTAAGCTGCGTCGCGCGGGCCGAAGAACCTCCACGAACTGAACTCACCACGTGAGAGCCTCCTCTGTGCCACAATGCAAGTTATCCCAGTTTAGCATCAAGCGCCTCCGCCGTGCAACGAAAAGGAGATAAACTTGCCGTGCTCCCTGTCGAGGTCAAGGTTGACACACGTCTCGTCTGCCTCCTTTCTCCATGACAGGCAGCTCCGATTTGGATGACTACTGGCTGGTTGCTAGCATGCAGCGAGTCGGCTTCTTCGCAACCTCTGTTCCATGGTACGCTTGAAAGCTCTAAACTCAGGGTTCTCAGAAATTTCCACTCTGGCAAAACTGTTCCCGCAGAGACTTTGCAGCTTCCTCAAGTGGCCAAACACGGCATCCCGTCCCCCTGGTCACCCTTTCAAAACGTCATGGTATTGAAAACCGGGTTTGCCAAGGGTAGCATCTGTTGAGCAGAGCCCTGCATTCTCGAATATCGGGTTGCTCACCGTAACTTCGTCTCCGAAGGCTCGTAGGTACTCCATGCGTCATCCGGCGCACCTGCGCTCTTCCATTGAATGGTTATTTGTTGACTAGGTTTTACCTTTCGGTCTACCTTGCCGTTTTGAGACCAGTCTAATGGAGGCCATGAACACCGTTGGATTGTAAGCGTCTCCCACCTGGCGACAAGCTCAATCGCTCGACATCATGCGCATCTTTCGCGAGGTACGGGTTGAGCAAGGTAACCTGTCAGAACCAAGCCCATTCCTTGGATCCTACTTGTGGCGCGCTTTGCGTCACAATACGTTGATCTGGAGAACACAACCTGTGCTGGGGTCACGATGACATGGTGTGTCTGATCTCAACATTCTTGAAGAATTGACCAATGTGCGATGCATATAGCCCACACCGAAAGGCATGCAGCCGCAAGAGTTGCTTGCAGCGTGCATTATCTGCGGGGTGGCCCACGGGGTCCAATTAGCTAGCGCAATCGTCGTGCGAGCTGCAGGATCTCGAGTAGGTGCTCGCTGAACGGTCTGCTTGTCCACAATAACGAGTTACAGCTCTAACTAGCCGTACAGCCTTTGTGGGTGAAGGAGAGGCTCACGTGACTCTGTGTATGGCAACAACCTGGTCGCTTTGGCCCGGTCGCACATTCCAGTCTAATCGTCATGATACAAACTCGCATCATCTCACAACAAGTACAGGAGCACAGCGCGCCTGAAACACTTGCCTTATGTCAGCTTTATTAGCAAAGCAATATGCTCCCCCGCGGAGATTAGCTTTTCCCGCTGTTTAATCTCGCGTGCCTGGCGATCATGCACTGTACAGTTGCCTTCGATGCATCTCGACCACAAGGATCGAGATCACACCTTGTTTTTTCACAAGTCCAAGCTCCCGACTCGAAGCCGCACATATCGGATGCATTACTTCAGATTGACGAGAAGCAGGATCCGTTAACCAGAATCTTGGGATTGACACATGCAGCTTGCGATAAATATGTTCTTTGCTCTATCCAACATGAAAGGTTGACGACGCATACATCAAACCTCTTCAGAGAAAATTCCAGCTGCCTTGCCGAGCCCAGCTCGCTTGTTCCCGCTCTGCCATGCAGACTGGAAGTCACAAAGTACGACGTTTTGGAGATTTGGATTGACGCGTGTAATAGCAGAGTTCGACGCCCCGAGAGATCGTCCTGTCGCAGTTCTGTCACGCAATTGTGCTCTGACATGATAGTTCAACGCCATTCTCGAAGACCACCCTGTTCTGGTCTGCAGGTTCGTCCTTCTTCTTTTTGTTGATTTTTCACATCTTTGGCCCGGTCTCCTTTGTGTTACGTTGCGTCTGATCATAGGCCAACTCTTTTTTATTTTCACTTTTCTCCACTTCCTCACTACAAGCCGCGACAATATCAAGATACTGCCTTTCTTCCGACAGACCAATCTGATTTCCACAGCCAGAGCCAGCTTCCAGGCTCAATACCGTACACTATTCCGAACGGTGTGTTGAGTGCATTCTTTAGGTTTTTCTGTGATGATTTTGATCCCAAGTCACACGAGCGTGACATGGATATGGCTAGCCGCCCAGTCCGCCTTTCGACCAGTATGGTCAGACTGTACATGTCATCGCGTGTGTGGAAGAGATTGGACTGTAAAATGAAGTCGCCGCTGGACAGGGTGTCCGTCACACGAAATTTTACCGTGGTATCGACAGCGGCTTGCGCATCAACACTACGTATGCCGTCCTGCCCTAGATTTCCAAGGTTGTCGCCTCCGATACCGTGGTAGACACTACGCCAGTCGCCTCTAGTACTGATATAGCCGGTCCACGCAGTATCTGTGAAGAACTTCGATGTCACTGATGCGACTGGACAGCTCGGTGAAGCAGTTCTTAGAGTTTCAGGCGAGCACAGGAATTGGTCCGCTATCCGGGACGCCAACGGGATACTAGAAGCAGTTGGGGGAAGAGAGGTGCCTTCGAAATCTTCACCTATCGTTCTCTCGCCAGAAAGAGCAGCTCGCAGCTCCAGACAAAAAGAGCCTACTGCAGCGTTTGCCAGTGCGTGCTGCATTACCAGCGAGTCGGAACAATCTTGTTGGTGCAAGGTCGAATTGAACCACTGTACGTCTTCCAAGCGTGCGAAAGGCTCCTCTGATGGACGGAAGTAGTCTCGATCTGACAGTGCGCCGATGGCGAAGTACAAACTAGCAGTCTGTACAAACAACCACTCCTTTGAATCAAAACGACTTTTTGGATCTGTGAAGAATTCGAACCATCTGCTACTATCGGATTCCGCACGGACAAGAGAAGGGGGGTACTCTTGCCGACTGATCAACGTCTGGCACTGGCTGTATATGCTCTCGAGATCCATGGGAGTTGCCATGGTGTCTAGTCACTACTGTCAGTACTCTGTGATAGACTGTCTTTAGGTGTGATACTTGCATCCTAATATTAAGAGCTGCGGCAGGTACTGTCCGACTGTAGAACCTCCGTACGGTTCGTGACCGATCATCACGTCTCCCATGGTATGTGTCGTGTTTCCGAATTCTTCGGGTCCAGCTGCGGGTAGTTCAGTGAGGACGCGTGCGCTTCCTTTTACAACGATGCGCCATACGACCCAATCATCACAAGAGTGGTAGGTGTAACGACAAGTGTGGGCGAAGTGAAGTGCAGTCTCAGGTGAAAGGTGGCGGCATATACGTCGAAGTATTTCTAATGGTAGGTCATTCAGCATCTGCTGCGTGCTGTGACGGACTAGTTCGGAAGTCGAGAGACCAGATAACAGAAGACCAACAAAGGGAAACGACACGCGCAGGGAGCGTCCAGACGACAACGAAATGAATGATCGGTGAGCTTCATGGCCATTGAGCCAGTCTTATTCTTCGTCACCGATTTGCGCTTCCGGCCCGACACCAATGGCTTGCTCCTTCGATCACGTTTCCAAGGAGGCGGCGACATGTATTGCGAACAAAGCCCACATATACGAGCAGCTTAGCGACAGTGCATTCTCGCTGCGTCGCAGTAGGGGCCTTAATTCATCTGGCGTTGACAAAACTGCAACAAGGTGTTCCTGCCTGACTCAGCCACGCGTGACCTCTCGCCAAACTAACCACAAAAGGACGCTTTTCGCGAGAGCGGTCAAGTTTACACGACGCGATAGCCGTTTGCGAGAACAGCTTCGTTCTAGAAGACCGCCTGTAGCGTTGTCGTTAGGGCGCCTCATGGTAAGAGGTGCACAGCGTTGGTCGAAGGAAGCCCCGAAGATTGTCGGTGGAAGCCAATGTGGCGCTGTTAATGCATGCTAACAACATCAGCAGTTTTACAACTTCGTTACGATTACTGATTCATAGTAAGTGTCAGATACATCATTACTGATATCTATGATGTTGTCGTGGAAGCCACACACGGTCGGCGGCTATCTACGTCTGCTCTACAACTTCCTGAACACTGGATACAAATCACCAACCTCTAGCGGCACGATGCCAAAGCTCACATAGGAGTCAATGTTCTCAGGTTCGAGCGCAACGAAAGCCAGACCTGCGTTCTTCTGTGCGCTGCTCACAAAGAAACTCCCAGATGGCAGCGAAACCTCCTGAGTCAACGTGTCTACGGTAACGGTGTTCAGGATTGCGCCCTCATAGTACGAGCGAGCCAGACTTGAAGAAGTGATGTTGTACACTTCAACTTCGCCCTTGAAACCCTCCTGCAACGTCTCCACCTCGAGACCGGACACTCTCAGGCGTTCAGCAAGATCGGACCAGGCGCGGGGGATGACATAGCCCTCTGGCCGGGTTACCGTCTTGTTGGGAGATGCAGGAGTTGTGCTCGCGAACTCGACTGGAAGTTGTACGACCTCGCCGTTACCAGTATCAACCATGGTCCAGGTACGATTCGAATAAGTGGTGTAATCAGTCACTACAACGGGTCCCTTGCTTGCGATAACCTCGCTGATCGCTCCCTCAATCGTGGAGTAAACATGCTCGGCTTGATCGCGGGCAGTTTCGAGTACACCGAGGATCATTTGCAGGCCTCCTAGAGTACGACGTTTGAAGGATTGGTCGGCAATACCGATGCCTCGTGTCTCGAAGAGGAATGTGACCGACTGTGTAAGGCCCATTGCGTTACGACCAATCTTCGCGTCAGTGCCAGCTTCATCGAAGCGGACAGGATTGGCCGTACGGGAAGCAGTAACGTAAGGTTCGCCGCGTAGGCCCTTCGACTCAAGAGACGCGCCAATGGCCGGTGCAAAGACGGTTTCTGCAAGCTCGCGGATGGAAGGGTGAATGTTCAAGTTCTTGGCAGCACTGTACATGCCGTCCGCAGCGTTGCTATAATTACCAGCATACCTGGATCGCGCACCGTACTCGTGCATGTCGATAGCGACGTGTGGCGCAAAGGTACTGAACCATTGTTTGATGTCACGAGTTTGCTGACGTACAAGCTTCGTGTGATCCCGGTTTGGATCGAAGTTGCTTGCTAACGTGCGCTGGAAGTAGGCGTTTCCATCCGGGTTGTAGCGCGGCAGTACGATAATGTCCAGTTTTTCAAGAAATGCAGCCGCCCATGAAGGATCAGCATCCATGGCACCTAACAATGCAAGAGTCGCTTCATCGCCAGCAGGCTCGTTGCCATGCACGGAACCTTGAATCCATACTCTTACTTTGCCAGATGTAGAAGAGTTCGAGGAGCTCGACAAATGAACGTATGGAAAGAACTTGCCTTCTTCGCTTAGGAAATCGGCATTGCTGTAGGTTGCCCAAGCAGCGTTTTTCGTTGCAAAGCTCAGAAGAAATGCATCTAGCATATATCAGCTGAATGTATTCTTCTTTACCCTGGATACCTTCGTAAACATACCGAGATCTGCTTGACTAGTTGCACCCTCAGTACCTTCAGTCCAACCAGGTGCAAAAGATGCGTTGGCTGCAAACGCCGGGCTGTACAGCGTAACATTAGGGGCCGGGAATGCTCTCCGCTCCACGATCTGCGAGTCGTATTGGGTTACAACATGGTTTTCTCCGTATTTGGTACCTTGTGCTAACGCTGTGGCAGCGAAAAGAAGTATTGAAAGGATCGCCATGTTGCGATTCATAGCTTGGCACACAAGCTTACCATCACGCGCAGCCACGACTTTTTATCATTGACTGTCTCGCTCTTTGCTCTATCGTCAACACTAAACTTCCGATGCCGGTACGTCACTCCAAGACCGGTTCATGGCCGTTGAGAGGCGTGCCAAGTGCCAAGTGAGGAGCTACCTTCCTCTTCAGGTGTCGGTAGACAAGAACCGATTGTCTCTCATCGGTTATTTCTAAGGGTAGAGGCGGCATTGAAGTGATAGACATGATGAGGAGTGGGGGCTTAAGATACGATGTCGGTGTCCCGGTAGTTGGAGATTTGTGTTGAAGCTTGAATGTGGAAGGGCGCTCGATTGGCGGTCACTGGCGCTGTTCTCCGCATGGCTGACCCCACACTCTCAAATGCCATAAAAGTAGGATCACACGACAACATCATCAAATCGATTGCGCAATCGCGAAATACGTGTCGACATTCTTAGACATTGTGATACAGAGGGGTAGGTCTCTGGAAACGACTTGCTCAAGAGATTCGTCTCCATCGAACAGTTACATACGCCAGTCTACGACTTCAGAACGCCATGCTTGTTGGTACAAGCTTTGACGTACTCAAGGATCAGAAAGCCAAACGCAGATGTTATGAACGATCACTGAACACCATTCGTTCCATTGACAGAGAGCAGACGGGTTGTCCCTTTACCCCATACTCCAGGTTCTCCGCATCGCACTATTGCTCTTCCGAGAAGCCGACGCAGGTCCACTCTCAGAGCCACACTTGCCACAAAGCATATACTCCGTCCGAATAACCACACAAGGGACCCGCATGAAGCTATACAGAATGCGGATAATGATTTACCTGTTACAAGGGTTAAGTATGACTACAGCGATACTAACAAACCCATCAAGTCAGATTGTCCGGAATGCCGTATTATAGTATATGATTCGGGCGAATGTAGAGCGACAAGATGAAGCGAAGTATATATGAATGTTGATCTGGTAAGAAGCAACATCACAGCCCACAGCGATTCAAGATGCGTACTTTCTCAGTGATCCTGGCGTCTTTGGCGCTCGTCTCATCACTTGTATCAGCAATTTCTGTAACATCAACCAAGTCTTACAATATCAGCAACGACGTAGAAGGTTCGGTTCGCCTCAACGGTTTATCTTTCCAACAGAATGCCTTGACGACATTCGGGAACCACCAGTATGTTGCCTTCTACGCAACCGCTACTGGTTACGGCAAGCATTACGTGAATCTTGGACGCCGCCAGATCTCGCCCTCGATCGGAGCGTGGCAGTACTTTGCTTTTACAGATTACCTCCAGACAACACTCGATGAGCACAACACTATCAGCATGGGCATCAGTGGTGACGGCAAGATTCATCTTAGCTTCGATCACCACGATGTGCCTATCAATTATCGTGTCAGCAACTCAGGCATTGCAAAGACAGTTCCTGCTGAATGGAGCGCATCGGCTTTCAGCGCCGTCCAACACAGCCTGCCCGGGAGTGTTGGTCCTTGGACACCACTCACCTACCCTCGCTTCGAACGTATCGACAATGGCGACCTGCTTATGGAATTTCGGATTGGTCAGTCCGGCTCCGGTGACTCATGGATTCATCGATATTCCTCGACCTCAGGCCTCTGGTCGAATGTAGGAAAATATCTCCAGGGCGAAGACAACAACGCCTACATCAATGGCTTCACCAACGCCCTCAACAAAATTTACGTGTCCTGGACCGTCCGCGAAACTCCCACCCCCAGTACGAACCACGACTTTTATTTCGCCTTCTCTGAAGACGCAGGACGTACTTGGAAGCAATCGAATGGCCAAACCGTCGCACTGCCCATCAAGCCCTCAACACCAGGAATCAAGATCTACGGTATCCCCCAGAACAGCGAGATTATCAATCAAGAAGCCCAGTGCGCAGACGACAAGGGCCGGTTCCACGCCCTCATGCGCGACAACTCCACTGGAACAAGTACATTCTATCACTACCTGCGCACCACAGACGGCAAATTCAGCAAGACTGCCATTAAAGCTCCCAGTCTTTCCACACCACCATATCTCGCCTATCGCGGCAAAATCGTCGCGACAGGCGATAGCGTGATTGCGGTACTCCCCGACGCGCCCAAGTCGACTGTACAGCTGTGGGGCGCAACTGCGGGTGGTAATTGGGGTGATTGGAAGAAGTTGGGCGAGATTGCGAATATGGCGGGCGAGCCGCTAGTGGACGAGGAGAGGCTGAAGAAGTTTGGTGTGCTGAGTCTGTTTGTGAGACAGGGTGGGCCTTTCGGGACACGCAAGGTACAAGTTTGGGATTTTGGTCTGAGTTTGTAAGGTGAATGTAGCTAATCTGTTGAGGATCCTTTGGGGTGGCTCGTGGCTGTCCACAGTGAACCCGTTATTTATTGTCCTCGACTTGCGACATATGTCCGGTTGTGTCTTTCAAGTGCCCGAAACAGAGCCAAGTGAGTACGTCATGTGTGTTGTCCGTGTGCCTGAACTCTTTGGTGGGTGATCAAGAAGGTCAAGGAATACCACGTGACCATTACAAAACAGCAACGTCTTTGCAGTGTTTGTAAATACAAGCTCAGTTTGACATCTGGACTTGTCTGATGGAATTCGCTTCGAGGTTCCACAGATCTCGGTCCGCGGCAAGATCACTAGCGTGTTTCTTTGTGATCGACGTCATTGGAAATCGCGTGTCACTAGGGTGGAGTGGAGAGCTCAGAGCTGTCACAAGCAACAAAGCGCCTTTTTCCCAGAACACCAACGCCGGCACGGCCAAGCTACGATATCTGGCTAGCAGCCATGGCATCTGCAAGCGATGTTCTTACTCTTATCAGCTCTCTCGCACTGCGCATGAGCGTTTGGATCTTTTTGCGATGGGTGCGTGTTATAAGCTGCTTCGTACATGACGCGATTCGCTAATCATTGTTGTGTAGATTCCCACCTCGGTCAGTACCACGTCGCGCGTTGCATGTTCAGTCGCAGTGACAGTATGACTGATATTGTATTGTTAGATCGTCCCGCCGCTGGCCGCCGCACTCACAGCGATCTACATACCGTCGTTCTTTACCAGCTTCCAGGATACAGCAGAGTACAAGGTCATATCAGATGAGCTGGACATCATCGTGAAAGATACGATCGACCGCGATTCAAGCATTGAAGCTGAGCTTATCGAGGGCGCTGAGGATGGTCCGTTGGAAGAACTGGACGTGCAAGAGACGATTCAATACGAGGAGAGGCAGCCAAAGATAATCAGGACACTGCTCACTGGCCTTCCCAGCCCTTCTTCAGCGCTATGGAGTTGGATCACGTTTGGTATCAATATGGCACTGCTTGCTATGGCCCTTGATGTTGTCTACCGCGCACCACTGCTCCACGACTGCCACAACGCATCGTTCGGACGCGTTGGGTACGTGTCAGACCATAGCGCAAACGTTCTGGTCAGAGAGCCTTACGCACACGATGTCAAGGTCTTGTACCGGTCGATCGACGAGCTGAACCGCTCCTGGATGCACAAGACGCTCTACGCAAGTCAGCCTGACCAATGGCTGACGAACGAGACGGACTTCACTTCCGTCATCAGCCTCGACCACCTGCGTGCCGACACGCCGTACGAATATGTTATCAATACCTCGAGCGGGAACAAGACGGGCACCTTTACCACGGCTCCTCGGCCCGGTCATATCTCAGCATTCAAGGATAACAAGTACACATTTGTGCACTCCAGCTGCATCAAGCCTCGTGTGCCCTACACGCCTTTCCAGCACCCACTCGAATTTCCGGGCATGAAGCATCTTGCAGACTGGCTAGGCGAGCTTAGGCCATACTTCATGCTCTTCCTCGGCGACTTCATCTACGTCGACGTACCACACCGGCTCGGTAAAGACGCAGAGACGTACAGACGTGAGTACCGTCAGGTCTACTCGTCACCATCCTGGCCTGCAGTCAGCGACAATCTGCCGTGGATTCATGTCATCGACGATCACGAGATTCAGAACGACTGGAACGGCAACATGACCGGTGTCGCTGTCCCTGCCTACGACGCCTTCACGCACTACAATGTCGCTGCCAATCCGCCTGCGCACCGCAAGGGCGCAACCTATTTCTCTTTCACACAGGGCCCGGCAGATTTCTTCCTTCTCGATACGCGTCGCTACCGCAGTCCGGGGAACAACGATCCTAATGATCCAAACAAGACTATGCTCGGCGCCACTCAGCTTGACGATTTATTGACCTGGATCCACAAGGAGCCCCCGCGCGGCGTGCACTGGAAGATCATTGTGACTGGTATCCCCTTCACCAAGAACTGGCAGTTTGGCGCTGAAGACACTTGGGGAGGACATCTCTTTGAGCGCCGCAAGGTTCTTGAAGCTGCTTGGGAACTGTCGTCCACGCACGGTATCGGTGTTGTAGTCCTCAGTGGTGACCGCCACGAGTTCGCTGCTACGTCCTTTCCACCACCCGCTGGCTCGCGCTGGCCCATCAGCTCTACAGTACATGAGTTCAGCGCCAGTCCGCTCAGCATGTTCTACCTACCGGTAAGGACTTATAAGGAGATTGACGATGAGGATGTCACCATCAAGTACCTGCCGGACGGAAACAGCAAGTTTGGCGCTGTAGAGATCACGACGCCGGTCCATGGGGAGCAGAGTCACCTCAACTACCGATTGTTCATCGATGGTAAGGAAGCGTGGACACATTTGATTTCTACACCTCCGAGCAAGGATGGGAGCCATAGGGCGAGGGACGCTGTTTGGGGTTGATCTGTATGTGCGATGGGATAATACTAAGTTTTGGGCGTATTTGGGGGTACCTTCTGTAAAGTTTGAGCGAACCTTGATCCCGAGCACCTTTAGCAGCTACAGTAGGAATCTTGAACCACGACTTTCGAAAGTATTGGGTATATCTTCCATTTTCGAAACACGATTCTACCCATACCTCTTCCGCGCTTTCTCCTCATCTTCCTTTGTCCACTCGCGCGGCAGAACCGCGAAGACAAGATACGACGTATGCGTCTTCAGCTCCGGCTCCGTCCTGTGCACCAACCTGCCCTCTTTCCACAGCGCCCTGGTCTCGGCATCCTTTTTCGCTTTATCGAGTCGATCATGCTTACTAGGCGGTAATCCCTCCTTGCTAACCTTCTCCTTCTTCTCCTTCTCCTTCTTCGGGACCAGCTCACCATCCCCACCTGCAGTCTTGTTACTCCCCCGCTTCCTCGCCTCAGCGCGCCGCATGATGTCTTCCTGCTTCTCCTTCTGCAGACTGTGGAATACGGCTGCGCGGCCCTCGACGTCCCGCAGTCGCTGCACGGCTTCTTTCACGGTTGCGGCGCTGGCGTTGCCGCCGCGTAGTCCCTCTTCTGCGAACCCGACACGCTCGCGTCGTACTTCAAGGCGCTTGGCTTGGATCTCCACCATGTCTATTTCGAGCCAGCCGAGGGTGCGCAGGGCAGCGACGGTTTTGGTTACTTGCTCGATGCAGGGCGAGAAGGTGCAGATGCGGACTGCTTTGCGAGGGTTCAAGGGGGAGCGGAAGGGCGTCGTGGGTGCGGTGGTCGAGGGGTCGGAAGTTACGGCTTGCAGGGTTGCGGAGGAGGGTGGGGATCGAGTGAGGTGTTTGAGGGCTTGCCATGGTGCGGGAAGGTCGAGGAATACGGCATCGGCTTCTGGGCTGG
The DNA here is from genome assembly GCA_027946375.1 of Neodidymelliopsis sp. IMI 364377. Lineage (NCBI taxonomy): Eukaryota > Fungi > Ascomycota > Dothideomycetes > Pleosporales > Didymellaceae > Neodidymelliopsis > Neodidymelliopsis sp. IMI 364377. The sequence continues at coordinate 37,339 of JAPEUT010000188.1, forward strand.
ATGCGTTGTCGAGATTGAAGCCGCCGCCGTAGACGTCGCGGTGTGTGACTGTTACCACGGGGTCGAGGCCGTGTTCGACGATCTCAGCGTGTAGTTGCTTTGCGCGCGGCTCGTGGTATTCGAAGCTGTAGACGCCGCCGTGACGGGTCTTGCGCTTGCGCTTCTTGGGGGAGATGCCCACGGCGTTGTTCTCCTCCTCCATATCCTCTGCTGCATATGATGTGTCTGGCATGCCGGGGGCGCCATTGTATACCGCTCGGACGGCGGCGTGTGTGAAGCTGCCACTTCCTGCACCGGCTTCGATCAAGTGGTCGCCTGGTCGTACGCGCAATCGCTGGAGGATGTAGCTATAGTCTGGGGTGTAGACGACCTGGGTTCGGTGGGGTAACGAAAGCGTCCACGTCTCTGGTGTGGGCGGTATCAAATGTGCGAAACCACTGCTTGCTTGCGCAGCCTTCACAATATCCTTCTTGGCCTCGGTAGCGTCTGTCGTGGGTGTCTCTGCACCTTCATCCTTGCCGTCTCTCTTGCGCTTCTTTGATTTCCCACGCGAACCCGTGTCGACCACCGAAGCCAACACCTGTGTTCCCCATGGCTGATCGACGAGTGTGCTGTGGGGGAAAGAGCCAAAACGCGTGTTCTCTACTTTGCCCACTGCATAATCAGAGTCTCCATTTGGTGCGAGGACGGCTGGAATGAGATGGTCGCGGCGCAATTGCACTATTCCAAGACTGTGTGCAGCAGAGTGTGTCCCCGGATCGAGGAAAGGAGATATGACGGGCGCCATGACGTATTCTTCAGTATGGTGAGAAAGACTGCCTGCAGCTTCATGTGAAGACAGTCAGCTCGAAGAATAATTTTAGCGGGGAGCTTCTGGGCCTGCAATTGGCGGGCATCGCCAAGACTGCGCTCGAGACTCACCAAGGAGAACACGACGACAACTGCAGCTTCACTGAGTCACCCAATTCGTCACTCGATTTCTGACTCCACTTTGGTGCTTCTCTTCGCCTCTTCTGTCATTCTTTCTTTTGCTGTACGTCTACCGTCACCTTGATGGTCTTTGCTTTTCGTTCTTTGTCCCGCAGAATCCTCACTCCAGCTAGCTCCCCGCTCCTGCATTCACGGCACAACTTCAAGATCCAACCCTTGCAGCTGGTCTTCAGAGCCACTATGGCGACACCAGCGCGCACCCAGCCGCCATGGAAGGAGCCCACATCCACAGAGCCGGCCAAACTCAAAGTCTGGAATTCACTGACAAGATCGAAAAACGACTTTGTTCCTATTGATCCTGAGGGCAAGGTGGTAAAATGGTACAGCTGCGGTCCCACTGTCTACGACGATGCCCATCTTGGACATGCACGAAACTATGTTACCATTGATGTTTTGCGGAGAATTCTGGCTGGCTACTTTGGTTACAACTTGCAATTCGTTCAAAACATCACCGATGTTGACGATAAAATCATCTTGAGAGGACGCCAGCAGCATCTCCTTGCAAAGTTCAAGGCTCAGAACCCAACAATCTCGGACGAAGTATCAAGCACGACTGTCGCAGCTTTCGAGGCGTACGTCAAGAAGAATCTACCCCTTCTCAGTTCGGATCTGGCGCCAGAGAACTTCAACAAAGAGTCAGCTGAGAAGTACGCTAATGTCATTGCTGGCAAATCCGAAGACGGCACTTCCGCTCCAGGTGACAAGGAGGCCAAGATCAAGATGCACCTGAAGACAGTGGGCACTGCTGCGACAGCATTGCTAGCGCCTTCGAAGACCACGCCAGAGGATGTTGCGCTGTTTTATGCTGGCGCTGAGGATGTTCTGCTTCCGTACCTGGATTCGATACACGGCTCGAAAATTGATGCTAGCGATCACACTGTCTTCACCAAGCTCACGCAAAAGTACGAGGCTCGATTCATGGAGGATATGAGGAATCTCAATGTTCTGGACCCTGATGTTGTGACCCGTGTCACTGAATATGGCGATCAGATCGTCACTTTTGTTGACAAGATTGTGGACAATGGGTTTGCGTACAAGACATCCGACGGTTCCGTCTACTTCGACATTGATGGATTCGAGAAAGTCCCTGGCAATCATTACGCTCGTCTCGAGCCATGGAACCGTGGCGACAAGGGCCTGCAGGCGGATGGTGAAGGAGCCTTGTCCCAGCAAAAGACATCCGAAAAGCGCAGCGAGGCCGATTTCGCGCTCTGGAAGTCAAGCAAACCTGGAGAGCCTGCTTGGAACTCGCCCTGGGGTCCTGGGCGACCGGGCTGGCACATCGAGTGCTCTGTCATGGCCAGTGATGTATTAGGCGAGCAGATGGATATTCATTCCGGTGGTATTGACCTGTGTTTCCCCCATCACGACAAGTAAGTTCTGAATTCCTTCGATTAGGTGTGTCTCTTGCTAACTGTAGGTAGCGAACTCGCGCAGTCCGAAGCACACTGGTCTGGTGACAAGGGTGGCCACCAGTGGGTGAACTACTTCCTGCACATGGGCCATCTGTCAATATCTGGTAGCAAGATGTCGAAGAGTCTCAAGAACTTCACAACCATCAGAGAGGCGCTAGCCCGCGGAGACTGGACAGCCAGAAGCTTGCGTATCATCTTCCTGATGGGAGGATGGCACGATGGTATCGAAATCACAGACGCCATGCGCAAAGCTGGCTCTGGATGGGAAAGCAGCATTAGCAACTTCTTCTACAAGGTCCGCGATCGTGAGGTGAACCCCAACATCAGCTCGACGGGCAAGGCGGATGAAGAGATCCAGAAAGCTTTCGAGGCTGCAAAGGAGAAGGTGCACAACGCGCTTTCGGATTCATTTGACACACCCGCTGCGACGCGTGCGATTTCGACATTGGTCACAGCTTGCAACTCTGCGAAGCCGGCTGATCTGTCCGATAGTGTCGCGTTTGACGTTGCACGTTATATCACCCGCATTGTGCGTATCTTCGGACTCGATGGTTCCGCCGATCCTTACGATGGCGCCATCGGTTGGGCTGGCATAGACATCCCTTCAGAGGCGAAGGAATTCGTTTACGCCGCTGCTCGAGAACGCGACGAGGTCCGAAAACATGCTGTTGCTGGTGACCTGTCTGGCGAAGTCCTCGAGTCGATCATCGCGCAACACAAGTCTGCACAGCAGCAAGAGATCAGTGCTCTCCCTTACGCTGAGGTGCTTTCTACATTCCAAGAGAGCTTGCGTGATCTAGCAGAGAAGAAGGCACCAGCAAAGGACTTCCTTTCCCTTTGCGATGCCCTGCGTGATACACATCTCTGGGACCTTGGCATCTACCTCGAAGATCGCGAAGATCTACCGTCTATGGTGCGTCCTGTAGATGCCGAACTGCGCTTTGCGAGGAACGAGAAGGAGACTATCGCACGCCAGAAGGCTGAGGCCAAGGCTCAGCGCCAGCGAGAGGAGGCGGATAAGCAGGCTAGGATGGCTGAGCAGGCCAAGATCAGCCCCAGAGACATGTTCAAGACCGCTGAGTACAGTGCGTGGGACATGGACGGACTGCCGCTTAAAGACAAAGAAGGCAAAGAAATCTCGAAGGGTGCTAGTAAGAAGCTGAAGAAGGAGTGGGAGAAGCAGAAAAAGCTGAACGACGAGCACTTGAAGACTGTTGGTTCTTCATAGATGCGCCACCTTTCGCTAACTTTGTATGTAGATGCCAATAGATACCATGAGCGGCGCGTGGATTTAGCCAGCGCTTTGTATTGTGTACGAGGCTGAGGCAGCTATGTGATGACCTGCACGTACCCCACCTGCCTGCCTGCCTTGGCGGCTTCTTCTCTCGTCCCTCCTTTTCCAACCTCCGTTCCTTCGACACCCTACATCTTCAGTTCCAACTTTTTTCGCTACTGCAGTCAGCGCTCGACTGAATCGTCATCTCCTCTCATTCTGCAACGTCACACATCCGTGTCTTCATAGTATCCTGATCCTTCATACATACACAACATGCGGCTGATCAACACATCCACCCGAGCCTTTGAAGAATTCATTAGCAGCGACATACCGGAGTACGACATACTCTCGCACACATGGGAAAAGGAGGAGGTCACTTATAAGGACTATATCGAAGGACGAGCCCAGAACATGAAGGGCTATCACAAAATCGATATGACTTGTCAGTTGGCTGACAGTGCGGGGGTTTTATACGCTTGGGTCGATACGTGCTGTATCGACAAAAGCAGCAGCGCCGAACTGACGGAAGCCATCAACTCTATGTATGCATGGTATCAGAAGGCGAGGGTCTGTTATGTTTACCTGTCGGATATGCCAGCGGGGGCTGATTGGAAAACGACGCTGCCTCATTGTCGATGGTGAGTTCTTTCTGCTTAGAGTTATCAACGATATAGCCAACGTGTGCGTAACTTGATAGGGTATTCTAACGTATATGTTCTCCCAGCATCTACTGCTAACGGTAGCTGAACAGGTTCACTCGAGGATGGACGTTACAAGAACTGATAGCCTCGCAATTTATAACATTCTTGGATGCCACATGGCACACGAGGCCCGGCGACGAGGGGTACAACTGCAAGGTTACTGTGGATTCAGAACTGTCGACTATCACGAATATCGAGAAGTCACTTTCTCGGGGTCGGCGCCAACTAGGTTCGTATTCCGTCGCTCAAAAGATGTCCTGGGCGGCTCATAGGACAACCACACGACCAGAAGATATGGCGTACTGCTTGTTAGGTCTTTTCGATCTCAACATGCCACTCCTTTATGGAGAAGGAGGAAGAGCGTATCGGCGATTACAGGAAAAAATTATTCGGACAGTAGCTGACCTTAGTATACTGGCATGGGGTTTCTCCGCAAACGTTCAAAACATCACAGATAGTCCTCCATACGACTCCTCCGCTCAGGTAACCGGTGTCTTTGCGGAATCTCCTGCCGAGTTCGCGGCTTGTGGCGATTTCCAGAAAGTTGCAGTTGACAGCATTCGCAAATTTTCGACATCGAATATAGGTATTAGAACTCACATACGAATGCTTTCCCTCCAACACTCCAATGCGTCATACTCTCTCGTTCTTCCTTTGTGTTGCAAGTCACAAGGTCGAAGATTAGGACTCGTGCTTCGACAAGTAGGCCCTGGGCGATATGTCAGATATTATAAGCAGACTAAGCACCTGGACCTTACCTTCTCGCACCAAGAATATCCCCGATGGGAGATAGTTCTATTGGCTGAACTACCTATAACAGGATTACCAGGTCTACGTACTGTTCGGCTACATGTGCTGCTCAAAGAGTTACGTAGGCACGTACTCCGTGTTGCAAAGAATTCTGAGATAACGCTTGCGGCTGCTTGGCCCACTGAAAACTACGATCATGAAGATGACCTCTTTTCGTATTCGCCCTGATCCTACCAAGACTTCGGCATCGTCAACGTGGCCTGGAAAATGCACTTCGATTTCAACGGAAAAAGCTTCGAGAAGGTACTCCACTTCGACATCATCACCCTCGACTGGGACACGTTCCCATACCAGCAAGATCCTCAACTTGGCCTCGTCGAAAGTGGAGCTCATCAACAGGTACTGGGTGATATTAAGGACCATATGCGAAGGATGGAAGGAGACAAATTTTTGCTAATGAAATTACTCAAGATGCAACGAGTACCAAGGACCAAGTCTGTGCATCAATTCCTACTATCGAGAACGGATCTCGTCGCTGTCTTATTGATAAAACAGCGAAACTGTGGTTCGACGTCACTTGATCCATACATCACGTGTAAAGAAATAGTTCTGGAAGGATCAGTGTGTCATGCCACAGATGCTCCTGCAGTTCACGAGCGGGAATGGGGGCGTGATGTACCCCTGCATCAGTCGGAATAAACTATGAGTGTTCCGTACAAGAGATTTTGACCAAATCTCTTGTCCAGTGAGCAGACAAGCTTACTCCCTCGAACTTAATAGCAGGGCAGTCAAGCCACACTATCTTTGCTAAGGGAAAACCAACCTACGTTACAGCCGTCAGCGTGCCAGCGAGTCATTTTCGGTTCCGGAGTCGAACGAAGAGCGTCTTCATCGCCCCAACCACTAGTCCTGAGTTTTGGAAGAAAGTATGTTAGCTTCGAGCTGATGTAGGTGATGGACATGGGAAGCAGTCCTCAGCAGACGTACACAAGGGTAGCGACGTTGTCGCCCTCTACGAGACGATATTTCAACACGTACGATAGGAGTTCAGATTGTCAAAACGACAGGCCCAATGACAGTTTCATTGAACGCAGTGTATACTGCATCACGCTGCCACTCAAACCTACGCATTTCCATTCAGCCATCTATGTTACAAATGTACAATGCATATTACAATGCTCCAATCCTACATGTCCAACCCTCTACGCCTACTGCCTCATGCAGTTATCAACTTCACTCCTGAGGTACGCGGGGAACCTACTCCTCAGCTCTAAGTCGCCTCTCCTCTGCAGCTTCGCGGTCGACTCAAGACCCTCGAGCAAGACCGACTTGATCTTGTCTTCGAAAGCTGCAGCCTCTTCTGCGAGCGGCATGTCTGCGCCGAGAACTGCTTTGGAGGTCTTGAGAGCATTCCAGATGATGAGAAGCTCAACGAGGTCGTCGCAGTGTGCGTTGAGGTTGCTGGTTTGGGAGAGTTTGTTCTTGAAGTCTGCTTCGGTCTTGGTGCTGCGCTCGGTGATGCGGTCGATGTTGGCCTGCTCATTGGGTCAGCTGCAGCCATTGTGTGATACTTTTACGTGACTTACGTTAGACGGGTCTTGCTTGAGGGCATTGACCAGACGGTTCGCAAAGGTTTTGACGGTCTCGACGTCTCCTTCATGCTTCTGGGCTGCTACAGCCGCCAGCTCGGTTGGCACAGCGATCACATAGGGCTTGCTTCTGCAATCTTCGATAGGCTCTGTCTGTCCCTTTGGCTTTACGCTGTGGTGCTCCTCGTCTTCCATCAACTCCACGATTTGCTTGGTGTAGCGCAACGCCTTGGCAGTTTCTTCCTTCTCCCATTTCGCCTCGGCAGCTCGGTCGCGTGCGTCTACGAGGATCTTTCGAGTAACACCGGGGTTGCTGAGCCTGACTCCAGTGGCCTTGACCCTCTGTAAAGCCTTCAGGACAAGGCTGTGTTGTCCGTTCTGGTTCAGTTTTCTTACTACGAGAGCTTGCCAATCCGGCTTGACAGCAATTCCTGCACTAGAATAGCCCTCCAGCACACGCACGACGTTCTCCCAATCTTCCCTCGTTTCACTCAGGTTTATAACGGTCTTCAAGCTCTGCCATCTTGGTGGTAGGTGATTGCGGTCGAGGTGTTGGAGTGGGAGGGTGACGTCGCCAATGGTCACTTCGACAGGCTCGGTCTCGAGCTTGTTCCGTTGGCTTTCTTTGTACACAAGCTTCTGCTGCTCCCTTGACAAGTGTTCGGGGAGGAGCACCTTGGCGTTGATCTCGGAGAGCGTCTTCGAGAGCTCACTGGAGGAGGCTTCGGCGAAGACAGGAAGACCGCCTGCAAGTTTATTAGTACCAACTTTCAAGTAGCGCACAGTGCTGATGCGCACCCTTTGATCGCGCGCAGGTATTGGAAAAGGCGCGACGCGAGCCGTTGGCGTATACACAAGCACTGTTTGCATTGCGCGCTGCCAGCTGGCAGGTCCGTCTTAATGAGTACATGGTGATGTGATATCGAATGCCTCCGCAATGCGCCATCAGATGTCTAGCTCAGGGCTCCAAAACTTTGGCTGACTAAGATGGCCTCCGACCACCACCGCACCAGCCACTGCGGGAAGCCACCATCAAGCAGCCACCCCCTCCACTTTTTGCCCACTTAAAGCACAGCCTACCAAGACGTCGCCGTGAACATGTCGGCGAAAAGATACAGTTGGTATCTTCCATACATGAAGGCGCGCACCAACTCCAACACAAGCACCAAGATGGACAACGAACAAGCTACTTTCTGGCTCTCGCAGTTCATTGGCAAGAACTTGCGCATCCATGCTTCTGACGGGCGCGTGTTTGGCGGGCAGATGAAATGCACCGACAAGGTGCGTTTGTCCATCTTGAAGCCTGAGACTTGGGACTAACAGACACAGGACCGCAATATTATCCTTTCCCTGGCTTATGAGTACCGTGCGCCATCAGCCGAAGCCATTCGCAAGGCGGTTGAAGAGTCTGGAAACCCATCTGCGAATGTGACTTGGAACAGCCGTTATGTTGGTCTTGTGGTCGTGCCAGGACAGCATGTCAAGAAGATTGAGTTCGAGGAGAGCACGCTGCCGGGCCAGAAGAGCGGAATCGTGTTGTGAGGTGAGGTCATTGCACGGGCTGTTTCACTCGACTTACGCGTAGGCACGTGATCTTCCTGTTCACGACGCGTTGTCCTGGCACTCTGAAATTGACGGCGTAGAGATTGGAGAGTTCACCGTCATGTGTTGGCTCTTGCTGGGTAACGTCAAGTGGATGTTCCGGTCACTCATTGCTTCTTTGCTGCACCTCCTGGACCCAACGTCATACAGCGACGTACCGTTTGCACAGCAACGATCGATAGTTGGTCGACGCGTCTAGCAACAACGCTGTTGTTAAACAACATCAATAGCCATCGTTCCTCGAGACGATCCGTTTCATCGTATTCCTACAATCGCCATCGAGAGGCCGCCTCCAGCCCTGCTACGAAGGCTTACTCAAAGACAACAACCGTCCCACACCATCTCGTCGTTTCTTCAACCCTCAGGCCTCAATCCAACTTTTACATCACGCGACAGCGCAAAATCACGACAATTTACCTCTAGGATCTACGATACCTCATCACCTCCTTTCTACATATGGCCTCACTGCTCAATCTGCCGGCTGAGCTACGAAACGAGATCTACAACTACGCACTCACCAGCGAAACCGGCTTTCTGCAATACAGTACCAAAACGAAACGATTTGATGTCTCGCGCATCGGAGCAGGGCTGTTGACCACGTGTCGCTCGATATCAGCAGAGACGCTATGCCTACCTATCCGACTGAACAAGTTGGTATTCGACGTCACAACAAGAGGAAGTTTCGATATTTGGTTACTTCTGGCGAGATTAGATGGACTTGAGCAATCTGCGCAATATGGGCTGGGATTGGATCTTAGATTGCAGAAGCTCTAGGAGTAACATCTGGAAGACGAGTCAAGTTTTGGAAAGGCATTTGATTGGCAAGATGAACTGGGTCATACCTCATTCTGCTGGCAATTAAGTTGGACGTTTGACGAAGTGTTTTGTCTGTGGAGGGACACAAAAAGGGGGCTACTGTACATTATCACATAACCATCTGTTTATCTATGTTGAGGTCCAATCAATAGACCTAGAATATCCAACACCACAAGCAAGAACTTGCCCATGAGTAGATCCCAGAAAACCCACATCCTCACTATTCCCGTATCGGCTATATCTCCCCAAACCATCACCCCGCATCCCACCAATCTCCATCTATCTAGCCCCCGTCCCTGCATCTACAATCTCAATTCTCTCAACCTACCACATACCAACACCATCCACCACCCCAGGTCAAGATAAAAAAAAATGCCCACAAACGCAGCCCTCACCCTCCACAACAAAACCATCCTCATAACCGGCGCCTCCTCCGGCATAGGCCGCAGCACCGCCTTCGAATTCGCCCGCACATGCCCCACCTCCCTCTCCCTAATCCTCACAGCACGGCGCATAGACCGTCTCCACTCCATCGCCTCCCAAATCACCGCCGAAGTAGGGAACGGCGTGCGTATCCACGTGGTGCAACTCGACGTCAGCAAGCCCGAGGAAGTATCACGGCTTTTTGCCAACTTGCCAGAAGGGTTTAAACAGGTTGATGTCCTGGTGAATAACGCGGGGTTCATGTCCGGGTATGAGCGCGCACCTGACATTCCGATGGAAGTCGTGGAGAGCGTGTGGAAGACGAATGTGACGGGGGTTATTGGGATGACGCAGGAGTTTTTGAAGGTTGCGGGGCGAAGGGAGGATGGGGGAAGGGGCGATGTGGTGATGATTGGGAGTATTGCTGGGAGGGAGGCGTATGCTGGAGGTTCGGTGAGTGGCGGATCTTCTGATTTGTGGGAGGAAGAGGCTGATGAGATGCTAGATCTATTGTGCGAGTAAAGCGACTGTGCGGAGTTTTACGAATGCATTGAGGAGGGAGTTGATTGGGACGAAGATCAGGGTTATTACGGTTGACCCGGGGCAAGTGTTGACTGTAAGTCTCTGAATCCACATAGTATGATAGGAAATTGGAAGCTGATCCAAGTAGGAGTTCACAGTGATACGGAATCGAGGCGATGAAGCTTCAGCGGATAAGATATATGAGTATGCAAGTCTTTCTTATTAGTACAGGTACCGAGACTGACATCACTAGGGGATGCGATCCGTTGACACCAGATGATATCGCCGAAGTGGTGGTCTTCGCAGTGAGCAGGCGAGAGAATGTTGTGGTGGCAGATTCGATGTTGTTTCCGAACTATCAGGTAAGTATGCAGTTGAGTCCTTTCACTTAGCTATGTTAATATCTCTAGGCCTCGGCGCTTGACATATTCCGACGTTTATGAGTTTGCATCTGACACTCAGGGGTCTTCAATGCACTCAACAGTTGAATTCAGCTATCTCTAAAGCCATTATGTCTCTTACATTGGGGTATCAGGATTTGAAAGAGCTGGGCTTTCAGCAGACTCGAGGAGGCATTCAGCACTAACAGAAGACGGAGTGCGCCTCCCCACCAGTCCACACTCAGCCAGAAACGCCACATATCCTCATCATTATATACCATCGAAGTCTCCCAATACACCCATCATTCTCCAGAAACCCCCGATTCTGCGTTGTAGTCGCCACATAGCACTCACACACCTCCTTCCCTCTCCAAACCATTGTAGTAGGAGCTCCTCGCAGCCCAGTCCACCTTCTCGTTGTCAACCAACAGTTCGATTTGGAGAAGACAGGCACCTTTATCCGGCACAACGCCACAGGCAGTGCACTTGCTGTTGTACCAGTTGCTGTTCTCATCTCGCTGGGTCTCGTTGATCTGCTCGCACTTCGCGTCAGCGCATCGCCAGGTGTAAGTTTTGACAAAAGATGTAGATGTGGTGTAGGCTGTGGGATTGTTATTGATGAAGGACATCTTGATGATGGTGCGTGATAGGACGGTACGCAAGAGGAAGGTTGGTAAAGCGTGAGGGGTCGTTGTGGTGTGCGTGGGCTTGTTGTAGCAGGTCAAGGTGCGTCTGGAATGGGTTCAGTATGAAGTGTTTTGAGTTGAGATTGTTTGAAGGAGTTTTGGGGGAAAGGAAAGACGATTTTTTATCAGGTGGGGAAGCGAGGGTTGCCTTGGGACATCGCGCTCGGTTTGACCCTGCGACACGTAGTGTAAGTGAAAACACTTTGGTCCGTGTGACTCACTCTGAACTTAGACAAACGGCCCTTGGAACTAAACTGTTTGTTTCAACGGTCTACAGGTGGGTCACATGTATGCAAAGATACCATAATATTCCTCGTTCTACTCACAAACACTCAGACATCCTCCATCTGAACATCCGACTGCTCCTCTTCCACCTCTTCTACCTTCGTAACACTCTTCAGACATCGAAACACCTGGTGACGATCAGAGCCACACTCCTCACAAGGCGAGATCTCAGCACCACAATCTCTAGCCATATGTCCTTCCTCCTCACACCTATCGCAAAACGAAGCAATCTCCCAGTCGGACTTCGACGCGCTCTTGATTCTCAACGTAGCGCTCCTGAGGATATCCCGAACACCTCGACCCTCGACAGTATGAGGCGGATATCCTATGCCTGGAGCTGCAAAGAGATGCAAAGTCTGATTAAGACCCGACAGAAGAGTGACAACCAGTGTCAAAACAGCATCATTGCCCGCATTGTGAAGGAACCAAGACTCCGCCGAGCCTAAACCAAATCCCTCAATGAGAGCCTTGAGTCCCTTCTCATCTTCTTCCCGCACAATGCCAGCGTCTAGTGCGACGTACTTTGCCTGCATCATGTCGACAATATCCAGTTTATGCACATCGATCCCCCACCTCTTCTTCAAGATCCGCAGGTCCTGGTGAAAGCCTTGTCCTGTGAGAATCAATGGACGTCGCTCATCGGCTGTCTGGTATGTTGATTCTGTGAACAGAGACTTAACCATCTCTTTTGCTTCTTCCTCATACAGAAACCCCGTGGTGCCGGAGAGGAAGTTCTCTTCCGTGTTGTCCGTACATCCATCGAGTCGATTAATCATGTGACACCGCTCGATGATACGGATATGGTATGCGCGGATCGAAGCGAACAGATTCTCAAGACTGCTATTCGGGTCGTTGACAAAGTCAACGAGGTCTTGGCCGTATAGAAGTGCAATTCCTAGCTCGCCAGGTGGTGCGACTCCAAGGTCTTCGCGGAACTGGCTATACCACTCCATGTCGAATTACACAAAGACGGCGTATTTGAACCAGTCAGGTGCATCAGGGAGGGCGTCGGTGCTCTTGGTGAAGTATTCGAGCTTTTTTAGATTTTGCCTCTCGAGGTCTTTGCTGCGGAGGAGCTTCTTGAGGGCTGCGAGGTCGTTATTTTGAGGTGACATCGTGTATATATTGGAGTTCTTCGTGAGTTGTTTATAGTTGTTATTGAGTTAGAAGTTGAGTCCAGGAATAAGGTTTCAGTTGTGTAATTCGACATGCATACATGGTACAAAATATGTAATTATATACTCGATGGCATAGAAGCCGCATAGTGAAGACTGAATGCGAAGGCAGTGAAAGCATACATGTTCTCTTGGCGCGAAGTCGAAAACAAGACCTCTCCTTTGGGCCATCTTGCTTGTGCCGTAAGAACTGCTCGTCAGTCGGTATGGTAGTCTCCTTATCACACTCGGAAGTTTTCCAAAGTCTAGCTTTACAAACAGTGCAGTGACCTTACGTCGGCCTTCACAAAGGCCAATGTGTCGAACTAGCAAGCAACTATAACAAAGGAAAATGATGAATTTCTTATAGACAGCATACTTATAATTAAAAGATAAATGCGAAATAAACCACGACACAAACAAGTCCACACATCATGTGAGCGTTCTTTCAAACGAAGTCAGGTAGAAACCTATTTTCCATGAGAACCTGTAACAACTCAACACCCCAGAACATGTGGTTCCAGCGCTATGTTGAAGCTTCGACCAGTGCAGCGGACACTGTTCCTAACGATGGTATGTATGACTACTAATCGATTTGATGACGGGCTTATGGTCCTAGACTCGTAGTAAAGTCTTTCAAACAAGGGATAGCCTTGTGGCTCTGTCCAATTCATAAGCTCATTATGTGCTCATATCGAACAGCACGCACTTCAAATCCAGATCATGTCTACCTCGGCATTTGTGGAAGCCATGTGCATGAGACGCACTTTGGTCCAGCAGTGGATTCCAACTGCGTACACAAAGTCCAGTAGATGTGCTTTCCAAAGTATGTTCAGGAAGGGGGATAGTTTGTATGCTTCGCCTCCGTCTCGGACATTTCTACTTCTGCAAGTTTGAAGCCGGCAAATGTTGACCGAATCGTGCGGTCTTCCGCTACGCTGGGATCTCAGAATCGACTAAGGATAATCATGTTGCCTAGATAAGGAATATGGTGCTCTTTTCCGGTCCCCAGGGAGAAGGGGCCTCTCCGTCATCAGGATTGCTATCCGACCAGAAAGTGTATTGCCCTACCCTCCTCCAGAACCCAGGATTGTCCCTTGCTGCAACAACAACCAAGCCCTGGTGATAGTAGTTACCATTTGAGTTGAGTAAACTATAGCCACCGATCTGAAGTGCCCATAAATTTTCCTCCGGAACGTTTGAACTGTCTGGGTACCAATAACCACTTAAAAACCTGTTTGGACTTTGCGGTTCATACAGTGGATTTGTCACATTGAGCTTGCAGAATGTACCGGGTGAATGTTCTTCCGGGAAGCTTGATCGAAGTTCAGATATGCAAGCCGTGATCCGTAGAACACAATTTGAGGTTCCCTTCATGGTTCCCTGCTTAGATGACTCTTCCAGCTCAACCTCAGCGTTGGAGTGCCAGGTGTCTGGTATCTCTTGTACGTAAACTTGGCCTTGGAGGTTGAGCCAGCTCCAGGATGGCTGGTGAAGATCAGTGATCTCAAAAGTTGGTCGAGAAGCACGCCAAAGCAGCTCTGAAATATGCAGCAAATGTTCCCGCAGACCATGGACTATCTTCCACCCTTGCACTTTCGCAACTTCACTGGCGAGACCCTGGAAAGCTGGCCATTTGTCTTTCCAGAATGTGAGTTCACAATCAGAATAAATGCTAACAACGGAACGCCAAGCTCGAGAGACTTCTGGCTCTGCAGTGTCAGGATCAAGTAGTCTTGAACACATGTCAGGATATGGCTCCATGTACTGCGCAGAGGGTTCCTCATAAAGTTTAGTACGTCTGCAAACCCAAGACACTCTATCAGAGCCAAAGCTGAGAAGTCTTGGAGAGAGGTATCGTTCCTGTACTGCCCATGCCCTCCTTGTCAAAGGTGCTGGCCAAGGAGATCCCCTTCGGGCGTAGAGTACCTTCTCATTCTTCCATGGAAACAAAGGACAGGCTGTGAAGGCTACAGCGGATCTCTCAAAGAAGAGTCCGCCATCGCCATCTTTAGCACCAGTGGCAGCTATTGTGCAGGCAGAATACTGATAGATTTTTCCCATCATTGCTGCTTCTTTTTCCCAATCTGCGTTGGAATCTTGCTGTATACATAGAGAATCTATCCAGATGTACTGATATCCAAGCCATGCCGTGACTTGAAAAGCATCTCGGAATGTTTTCGACAATGTCGACAATGGAATCTCTGAACGATAGGACTCCATATTATCTGCTAGAAGACTGACTAGCTCAAGTTTACCCCAGCAATGCGAAAGGGTCAGGTACTGTGTGTATTTTGGCAATTTGTCTCCGGGGACTAGTTTGACCGAGCCCAGCGAATTATCAATCATGGTGACTTTTATCAACCGAGAAGGTAGAAATTCAGGTGAAGCTGCACATGTTTCTTTGTCCTCTCCAAGACAACGTTCTAGCCAGGCCCGAGCTAGTCTGATTACATCTGGAGAATTCGTGTTCGCATAGCGAAGCGTCGATGGCCCCCTAAAAAGTTCCCCAAGGTCGCAGAATACAGCTGTTGAACCTAGACCAACGGCACATGCAGAGATAGAGAATGCTGCATTATTGCGTCGAAGAAACTTGAGACAGTACGGCGTGTCATCTTTTTTCTTGCCTTGCTCTGGAATGCATCCATCTGGAGCATCGAGTAGTGAACATAAGTGGCAACCTGCCCTGGCTGAAACGTGCAACGCCCTAGTAGTGCTATGGTGACTAAATAGTTCAAGAGTGATCTTGCGTTCAGGGGGTTCATCGTTGGCTGCCTTTTTCGCTGTTGAAATAATAGCCCTGTAGCATAGAAATGACTCAGTCAATACTTTCTTGCAGGCTACACACAGGGTTGCGTATCCAGGTATGTCGCTCTCCACAGTGAGCCGGGCTTGTAACTTCTTTTTCATCCATTCACAATACCCGTGGGGCCTGAAGAGTCCATTCCCGGGTGCCAGTCTGTTTATAACGTTTTCCACTTCAGTCTGCATGGGGGCTGATTTCTCTTCTGTCCCGAGTGGAGGGCGATTGAATTTTGATGTCTCGTCATCGTTTAGTTCGAAAGTGGGAGCTTCTTTTTCTGTAGATTTGACTTCAATGTGGTACATCGTCCATGGACCCTCCTCGTCATACAACTGTATGAAGTCATTCGAGAGAAGTGACTGGCCGTTGTAGCCCAGCTTGACATCTCGCCAGTCATCGTCGTCAGGTTCCAACAAAGTGCTCTCATAATTTCGATCCTTCTGGAACAATCGCCATATACTGGAATTAGATGTGTCTCGCGGCCCATTCAGATCCTTGATCAGCTGTTGTAGGACTGCGTATTCGAGTTCCCGCTCCTCATTCCATGATAGCGGCATATCGAAGGTCGTCGCAAGATCAGATAGCGAAAGAACTAGAAAAAGTAAACAGAAGGCGGCGGGCAACCAGGCTGACATATAAAGCAACTGCTCCGCCTACGCACACTGCATCAAGGCAGTCACCACGCAGCGACTCAGCCTTGCGCCACCCAACCTGTCGAATTAAGAACCTTGCAACTCCATGTACGTCAGCTCACATGCAGCACACAAACAGGATCTTACTACCCACCTCACCACCGACCGGTGAGAAAGTACACGAGCCCCCTCATTCATTGGTGCAAGCACACCTACCTTCACCCTACCAACTCTCTAAACCGCAAGCGCATTGCAACGTCGCGAAACAGCACAAATGTAAACAAGAAGTAGACCACTCACCACACGCACGTACCCAAACCCGCCAACTCAGCTGGGTTAAAAGTTGTAGAGAAGAAAAGAAGAAAAGAAAAGGAACAAACTAGATTATAGCACAATATAGCCTAGCTAACTACGCAGCTAACTACGCCATACCAATTAGCGAAACAATACCCAAGTAACAACAACAACAACAACAACAACGATATTAATAGCAGATTATCAGCGACAGATAACTAAAGAAGAGAGGAGAGAAGAGAAGATATAAGAGAGGATAGAATGTTAAGACGAGGCGAAAAGGAAGTGGTCAATAGATAAGAGTGGATAAATATACCTAACAAACCTACAAACAGCCATATATATAGTTCATCCAGAACCCTTGACAACGCCGAAACCATGCCATGCCATGCCATGTATATCGCTAACAAATCAAAAAGACGAAAAAAAAAAAACGAGACGCTTGAATATCAAATCATCATCAACAACAACTCTTCATCTTACAGCCCCTTCATCTTACATCAAGAGAACGACTAAAATTCTCCCCCACCACCCCCCATAGCAGC
>JAPEUT010000189.1:0-53721 GCA_027946375.1 Neodidymelliopsis sp. IMI 364377
CAACCCCCCACCAACCAACACCGCGCTCCCCTCGGCACTGAGCCCATCGCCCTGCGTCGAGAAATCCTGGCTGCCAATGAGACTGTAGCTCGAAGCGCCGAGACCCGAGGTAGATTTGTTGAGCAGCGATTGCGGGTTGGAGAGGCGCGAGGTGTCGCCGTGCGCGGCGCTGAGAGTCGTTTGAAGGACTTCTTCGCACTGTGTGTGGATGAGGGAGGAGGACTGGGTCAAGTCTTCCATGGCGGTCAGGAGGGCGTAGAGGTGCGTGAGGGTGAGTGTGCGTGTTGGTTCTACGTTGCTGTTAGTATAATTGTCCCAATGAGGAGTGTTTTTTTTTTCTTTTTTTGGGGTACAGTGGATTGGGGGAACAGGGGCACGTACGGTTCAAGAATACCAGGCTTTCGCCGAGAAGAGGCAGCAGTACGTCGACTTGGACCACCGTTTCAATATCTGCATCGTACAAACCGCCCTGGATACTCGATGCTGCGCTGGAAATAATAACCACGAGTGCGTTCGCCGCTGCGCGTTTTCTCGCCATAGGCCGCATGCTGGGTTTCGCGCCAGATTGTAGCAGCACTTCCTCGTCGCGCAGGTCGTAGAATCTGCGGAGCGTGGCATAGCCGCTCAGATGGTTGGATAGCATAGCTGCGGCTTCCGCGTCGTGAGCGGCGAGTTTAGTGAGAGTTTGTTTTGGGGAGGTGATGAGTGAGGAGAGGGACGAGTCGAGAGCGGAGAGAGGCGGGTAGGCGGTTGATTTGATGAGGCAGTGGGCGACGAGGACGCGGAGGACTTCTTGGATTTTGGAAGCCGAGTGGGCACGCGCGTAGTAGAGGAGCGTGTCGCCATAGTTTTGGGTGTTGGCGCGGAGGTAGTCGGCGTATTTCTGGAAGAGATGGTTAGCTTGGTTAACGCTGCTGGATAGAAGGGGGTGAAATACTAGTGCAATGCTGATGGCTTGGGATCCAAGATTCATGTTGTGACATAGTTGAGTGATCCTGTCTACCTGCTCAGCCGAGTCGAGAGGCAGGTCATTGATGATGTTCTCGATGCGTTGGCTTGCTGTGATGCTATCATCGAGCCTGGACAGTACTTGCACGGCAAGCTCCCAGCCCTCTTTCGAGGATAGACCATCTTGGCTGGTGATCGTGCCTTTAGTCGACAAAACCTTGGAATAGGCAATTTGCAGGTCGTCTTTCGTGGCGCCAGTCTGATTCTGTTCGTTGTAGCTCAGAACCATCAAATCGCTTTGGTCAAATCCGCCTAACAGACCCCCTGCTGGTGAGTACCACCCGCCAGCGCTCGCAATCTCCGCAATCGCAGAGGCCGCCGTAAGAGACCATCCGCGAAGAATATGTAGAATGCCCTCAATATTGTCGTCCAAAACACACGCAAGTCCCACCTCAAAGCGGTCGGTCACGTTGACGCTGAACTCCTCGTCGCTGTTCTGCACTACCGCTGCGAAAGCGGACGACATGCGCTGGCAGTATGCGGCTACTGGCGTTACGTCGACAGGACGAACACGCTGCGATCGCATCAACGATCTCCGGCTGGCTGCAAGGCTGCCCTGGGCAAATTCATCCTCTTCGCCATTCCACCAGATGGTCAGCCCAAGAACGGCTTCGATCCAGTCGGCTGAAATGGCAAGTATCTCCTCTTCGTTTCCAAGGAGAAGTTGGTACAGCCTACGCAACTCCTCGTAGACAGACCAAGGTACTCTGCTTTCCGCCTTGCGACTCGCTACGCTCAGTTGGAAGCTGGCTTGAGACTGCGAGATGCCGAAGTGGGCGGCCTGGAACGGCTGCGCAAAGGCATGTCGACTTGCACTGTCACCTTCTGCGAACTCCTGAAGGTTGTTGTATACCTGATTCACCCGCTGACGGAAGATGCTCCAGTCGTGGCCTTTAACATCGAAATCGTCCGACGCGACAGCCGGACATTCATGGAGAAGATCAATTGCAGAGCGAACTGCCTCATTCGCGTATCTGAGATGCGATCCCGTATACCCGTTGTCGCCCAGACCGTCGTTCTGCGCTGACTCTGCAACCTCAAGCTTCGCGCCCTGCAGGAGTTGCAAGGTTTGACTGAAGTTACCGCGGACTGCAGACGCCTGAACTGCTTCCCAGAACGAGTGGTGTCTTGAGTAGCCGCGGGACTCTTT
This sequence comes from Neodidymelliopsis sp. IMI 364377, assembly GCA_027946375.1. Taxonomy (NCBI): domain Eukaryota; kingdom Fungi; phylum Ascomycota; class Dothideomycetes; order Pleosporales; family Didymellaceae; genus Neodidymelliopsis; species Neodidymelliopsis sp. IMI 364377. The sequence goes on from JAPEUT010000189.1 coordinate 2,159, forward strand.
CAGGACCAACTCAACCTCGGAAACGCCAGAGTATGTGTGATTGAGCCAGTCGAGCAGGAGCTTGGGCACAGGTGTGTATTGCCGCGACTCGCCTCGAGGGACTAGCGAGAGAGCTGACGTCCGCTGGCCGTGGCCCACTGGCGGAGGATGATGAATGCTGAGGAGAAGACTCGCCAGACGGCTGGCGTTGGAAAGGCCAACAGAGCCTCCAGAGCGGCTGGACGACAAGTTCGCTTTAGCGTTGGTCCTGGATGCAGCCTGCCATAGAGACACCAGCTCGCGTGCCGCATCTCCAAGCACACCTGCTCTTATCTCGGCCGTGTCCGAATCCAGCGAATCGCTCGCCTTCTCCAACACGCGCTCCGTCTCCAGTATCACGCTGTCCGGCTCTTGCAGGGTCGCGCGCTCTACACTTGGTATTAGGCCCTTCGCCAGCGCTACCAGGTCGAATTGTGTCTGCTTTGCGCCTGCTTGCACTAGAGTAGGCCCTGGCTCCATATCGCTCGCGCTCGTCCGTGACATGACTGACTGCGACAGGCGACTGTTGGTCTTGGCACGGCGCTGCGCATTGAGCTGCTCCTCGTCCGAATATCCGTCGTCTTCCTCATCGTCCATGTCCTCGTCCTCCTCTTCTCCTTCTTCGTCTTCGTCGTCATCCTCGTCCATTCCTTCGTCATCGGCCTCGTCGCCTCTAGCTAATTGGTGTGGGGGACTGCTGGGGACGCGAAAGCCATGGCTGAAGGCGCCGCTGGCCGGGCGGCTGTTGGGGCGGCTGCGCTGGGCTGAGGCAGGCCTGCCGAACGTCGAGGTACCTATATGTCCTGAGCCAGTTCCTTCAAATAGGCCGTGTCTCGGCGGAGAGCTCTCTGGGAAGCTACCATAGTAGGAGTTGTCAAAGTTGTAGTTGCCCGGGCGGTTGAATGTCGGTTGCGACTCGCCAAACAGGCTGTTCATGGCTGGCGGAGGCCCTGCCGGTGTGGATGTGGGGTAGTAGGACTCGTCAGGCGGCAGTCCTGCAGGTGTCGTCGTGGGCCCGTTGAATCGAGTCGAGCGGCCTGGCGTTGAGGGGGGTGTGGACGAAGGCACCCTGAACATGGCTGCAGCGTTGCGACAACAGACAACAGAGCTAGCTCGGAGCTCTCTGAAATTCCAAAAACAACAGTGATAACCGTCGCAATCTCCACGTGACTGCTATTCAAATCCGGTAGGCGCAAGTCATCTGCCTTTTCAGTCGCCAATTCGTACGGTGAGGTGAGCTGTGCTGATCTATTTCCTCGTCGCGCAAGGTTGTAAACTTCGCGATAGCTAGCTGCAGTGACGCGCCGAAGCTGTCTTGGCAAAGACTGCTTTCACTAGCGTATTTCGCTTGTGACCATGACCCTTGCCCTTGAGATACATGTTTGCTCTCCTGCACTATCGATCTCTCAAGCCGCAAGCAGTGCATGACCGAACTGTTGAGTTTCTTGTTACACCAGGACACCTTGGGTGCAAATCACTCTCGTCTGCCCTCTTCTATCTTCCATCGATCTGCTACATCTTCTGCTGAGAACGCGCTTTCATCGTTCAACATTAACCACATCATTACACTGACCAGATTCTTCAAGGCCATCTGCTCAGACATTACTGAAGACCCACAGACCAAAGAGGTGCGTACTGCTGTCGAGTGTAAGTGCAAAGCGTGCATATTCAGATGCGTGTCCAAACGGGAGTTCAGCGGCTGTACTTCACCACAACCACAACCTAGACATACGGAAAGCTGTGGCAGCTCACCACAAGTCTCTATCGACTCAATGACGACCTAAAATGCTGCTCGAAATGCTTACCAACATGTGTTTGGTGACCACAATATTTCTACTACGTCCTCGTCATCATCGTCATAACCAAAGTCGAAGCGCAAACTATGCCGTCTGAAGGAGGCTATGTCGACTCTTCCCGATCTATAGCGGTCGAACGCCTTGAACTGCCTTCACCATCGCAGTGTTTTCGACTGCCAGTGATTCCTCTAGACCTTCCACGGCACGCATGATTGCTTCCAGAGCAGGCCCAAACTATAGCTGCACAGATCAATGACGACCACGGGTCTGCATGTAGAGTGGTATACAGTGCCTGGGCATCTAGTCTATATAATTGTCCCTTTATGGATGGCGCTTCGTCTTTAGCTCTGCCTGTTTCTTTGTCTCGACCTCTAGGTCCCGAATGGCCACAACTACAACCATCAATTCCACGAGGATAATTCTCATCCGTTTACGGCACAACGTGCGGCTTCCAAACCCCTCCAATGAACGTAAGCTACTAGCGACGCTCTGAGTAGAATGCATGCTGCGTTGGGACGCAACCATAACGAGCTGGCGCTCTGCGACCGCCGCTGTAGATGCATTCCAATTCACTCTTGGATCAACAGTCACGGCCACAGATACTTGCTACCTCCAAAACTCGAACTCTTATGCTACCGAGACCTTGTTGATCGATAGATGTACCGTGGGTATCCATTCGGTATAAAGACTGCTGAAGTAAGAAAATTCGAGCTATTTGGTCCCACCAGGGCTGACTTTGCAACTTCCTGAACGACACCGCCGGTATAATTCGAAGTAACCTAGGGCGATAGCTGAGACCTTGGCGATAACTCGGCTTTCTCCATCTAGGAGAGCTGTATGACGATCCGTAAGGTTGATACCTGGTCTTTACAGCTCGGGTAGTCGATATCCCCAGCTGCCGTTCTCTCGAGGACAGAAATCTAGGATATTCTCAAGTATAAGAAGAGCGTATGCGCAGATATTCAGAGCCAACTCAACATACTCGTTACCCCACAACAACATGTTTTTCATCAATATACGTCGTTCAACGCTTTTGATTGCCTTATACAGCTTGGCTCGACAAACATCAGCACAGGTCGATCTCGGCAGTGCAGCATCTTTTGGTGTCATCGCAAGCGCTGCCATAACTAACACTGGCGACACAGTCATCACTGGTAACCTTGGTATCTTTCCCAATACAGGATCTTCCATCACTGGGTTCCCGCCTGGGCAAGTCACTGGTACCATCTCCGCTGCCAATGGTGTCGCAGATCAGGCCCTCCAAGATGCACAAACTGCTTATAACACCGCTGCAAACCTAGCCACCACTTCCCAACTTGCCAGTGCTGAGCTTGGAGGCCAGGTCTTGGTCGCTGGAGTCTATACCTCTGGATCAGCTGTACAGATCACCGGACTGCTCGTACTCGACGGTCAGAATAATCCGAATTCACTTTTTGTCTTCCAGATTGGTTCGACACTCACCACCGCATCAGCGGCTTCTGTAGTGCTTGCCAATGGCGCCCAGGCGTGTAATGTTTTCTTTCAGGTTGGCTCCTCTGCTACACTCGGCACTTCCACCAACTTCAATGGTAATATCTTGGCTCTGACATCGATCAGCCTGAACAATGGGGTCTCTGTTAACGGTGGATTGTATGCTATCAATGGTGCTGTCACACTCATCAACGACTCGATCACAGCCCAGCGAGCATGTGTCGGAGAGATACCGATCAGCACTACAGAGATTATCACCTCGACTACCGTCCCAAACTTGCCTATAATCACAACCGAGAGCGACATCATTACAACAGTCCCCGTCGACGATATAACCACTGTAGTGACTGGCGAGCCCCCCTGTGATCACTATACCTGGAGAAGATTTTACTACGACACTCCTAGGAGTCACTGTCACTCAGACCATTCCTGGAGAAGCAGTGACTATCACTCAACCAAACGGTGATATTGTGACAGTCCCAGGCGAGGACATCCTCACCACCATCACAGGAGGAGATGTGACAGTAACGGTTCCTGGAGATGCCATTACATCGATTAGACCTGGAGAGGTTATTACCGTCACAATCCCGGGAGGCGTTGAGACCATCACCGACAGCGATATTACTGTCACGATACCCGGAAATGACATTACAAAGACTATTCCAGGGGGAAACGTCATTACAACAATACCAGGGAGCATCGTCACCACTACTGATGGTGGTGTCACCATCACAGTACCTGGAGAGGACATGACAATGACTGTTCCTGGAGAAGACATTACGGTAACGATACCTGGAAGCAACATCATCACCACTGTCCCGGGCAGCAACATTGTCACTACAGTACCAGGAAGCGTCATCGTCACTACTCAACCAGGAACACCAGTCGTGATCACGTTGTCCACACCTACTAGCCGCACAACTAGGCCCAGCGTCCCCAATGTGCCTAAATCGTCGACTCGTCCCATCATTCCGAGCGTTTCAGACAAGTCATCCACCAAGCCAATGACAACGTCCACCGAGGCGATGACAACGTCCACTAAGCCGACAACAATGTCCACGCGACCAAGCAGAATGACAACACTCACAGGATCGACGACCAAGTCAACCAAATCAAAGACAACGTCAGCATCTACGTCAACATCTGTGCGCCAGTCCAAGAAACACAGCTCTAAGAAGTCGATGGAAACAACCACCACACTAACTACAGCTTACTCGGTCTACGTCGCAACCACAGTCCAACGCTCGCGTAGTTCCACGCGACCCTTCTCTCAACCTGGATATGTACAGTCTCAGCCAACATACTCCCAAACCAAATCAGGATACCCTCAAACCCAACCCAACCACCCGACACCCTACACCACCGCCACCATCTCCCTAACCACCATCTCCGGGACCCCCTGCACAACAGCAAAATACTACGAACCAACATGCGACTGCATCTGTGAAACCGCCGTGCCGATCAAAGTCGTCCCCCACGATGCAGACATCATCACCATCGACGACGTACCATGCATCACGTCCAAGTACTACGAGCCGGCGTGCAACTGTGTACAAATAGCTACGGTGCCGGTGCGGGTTGCTACTAAAGGAGAGGTGATACCCACTGCTACTGCACAAAAGTATGGAAAGACGGCTGATTCATTGTAAGTCGCTCACTTCCTCTGTTCTGAAGTGTCGTGCATGAGAGAATGTTGCTAATGCTGGATAGTTTTGGATGTATGCAGGGCTGCAGGGCCGAGTATGGAGGCATGGGCATGGGGGTGTGAAAGCGTCTTCTTGTCTTGGGTAAAGGATGCATGTAATGAGAATAGATTCGTAATGTCTGTTCAGGTACCTTTAGTTTCCAGACTCGGAGTTTGTTCAGGGAAAGCAGGCCTGCAAAGGTCTTCGTGTTTTTTGTTAGTCGCACAGCGCTTCCTTGTTTGATTAATAGAGTCTTTACCTCGTAAGAAGAGGGACTCTGCTAGATGGGTCTACATGCTACCTCTAATCTTCGCCAATGCATAACAGTACCTAGACAAACATGTCTTGACCTCACTAGACTACACACACTGCAGTGTACTGTACTGTCCTATACATGAACAAGGTGTTACGTCTCTACATTTACTCGTGACGCAGAGAGACAGGCGCTGCAAGTTGCTGAACGGGCTCGAAAAGAAGAAATTTTGTTGCTTTTTTGTAGCTGCACATTTCTTTTCTTCTTGTTTCTTGTCGAGTTGGGATTTCTTTCATGTTAAATTGTAGAGTGGCGTGGATGGGTGTGGAGGCACGCCACTATTATCATGGGGTACAAAGGTATGGTGTGAGATTACAGGTTGTCTTCTTCTGTAGGTTGAAGAGACGTCGAGCCTCTGCAAATACCAAGCGACGTCGATCAAACACGCGAAGACTGGACAGCAAGGTCTCCCAAGGTCGCTCCACGTGGCGGCGGTGGGAATGTGGATGATCGGTTGCGTCTGGTCGCTTCTAGCTCCTCTTCGCGAGACCCTGGAGGGCTGGCCGCGCAATGCAGTTGAATTGTGGTGCGCCGCCCTATCTACGCACGCCTCGACTCTCGCAGCGCGCATGAAAGCGCAGATTAGGGGTGTTGCAGTCGACAAAGTAGTTCAAAGTGGAGTAGCCGCAGGGATGCAGTCGACTTGGTCATCTCATCTGGATATATTAAGGTACCCGGGCAGCAGTCGGCCTTTTTGATCACGACGCCTGCGCCAGCCCTGTCTGCCAGCAACCAGCCACTGCGTGCTAGTCAGCACCACTCCGCGCATCCGGCCCTTGACGTAGCGCAGCGTGACGGCAGCAGTCAAAAACGGTCCATCCCGCCGTCAGACCTGCCCTGCCCTGCCCTGCTCTGCTCTGCTCTGCTGCGTCTTGCCTCGCTGCACCATTTCTGCGTCTTTGGAACCTCCGCTGTGCGACTGTTGCACCCCAATGCCTGATGTTGTAATGTCTAATCCTCGCCCGGCTGCCTGCTGAGACACTGCGTTACCTCCAACGTGCTCCGCCGGGGCCCCTCAGCCCTCATGTGGTCCAAAACAAAGACATCCAGCAAGACTGGCTTCGACAAGGTCTACACCTGGGTCGACAAGCTCGGCGCTCCTGTTAACCGTCTGTCCAATAAGGTCGGCTCAGAGGCTTTCTGGCCGACGACGCTCGATATCGAGTCAGACAAGGCTGCGCGCATTCTGAAGAGCTTCTGCAGTGAGTAGTGGCCTGCGTCTTGTCTTGCCTTGTCTAGCCTATTAGTACTGACGGCGCCGCAGAGGATGGCTTCTACCAGGAAGAAGACCGGCCCACGTCCACGGATGGGCCAACAGCGAAGCAGAAGGTGCTCAAGAAGATTCCCTCGGAAGTGATCAAGAACGCAAAAGGCCTCTGCATCTTCACAACCATGCGCACTGGACTGTGGGTGTCAGGAAGCGGTGGAGCCGGTATTCTCGTTGGGCGCAAAGAAGACGGCACATGGTCCCCTCCCTCTGGCATCATGATGCACACCGTGGGCGTGGGCTTCCTCGTCGGCGTAGACATCTACGATTGCGTCATCGTCATAAACTCCCAGAAAGCCCTGGAAGCGTTCCAATCTGTGCGCTGCACGCTGGGAGGCGAAATCAGTGCAGTTGCCGGCCCAGCCGGCGTCGGTGGCATCATCGATACAGAGCTGCACAAACGCCAGTCGCCGCTGTTCACATATATCAAGTCGCGAGGCTTCTATGCCGGTCTCCAGCTCGATGGCACCATTGTCATCGAGCGCACCGACGAGAACGAGCGCTTCTACAACGAGCGCATCGGTGTCAAAGACATCCTCGCAGGCAAAGTGCGCCATCCTCCGTACGAGCTGCGGAGACTGATGGAGACGCTCCGAGCTGCACAAGGCGACGCCAACATCGACGAGTCGCTGATTCCAGACGAAGCACCCCCGGCCGATTTCGACGTCACTGCACCAGAAGACAAGGCTTTTGGAATACCCGCTGAAGACGATCCGGATCCGTTCGGTCTGTTGGCACTGCAGTCAGCTGGCCTCGAAATCCGAGAAGCTGGCACACACAACCGCCCAACGAGTGATCAGTTCGAGTTTAGACCCAGTCCCACGAGTCCCATCTTCGCCAACTTCAGACGGAGCACAGATCGCTCGAGCTTAGCAGCGAGCCTGGCACCCAGCAGGCGGTCGAGCTGGCGCACAAGCACCATGAGCAGCGTACTGGGAGGATCGAGACCAGCAAGTAATTACGCCGACAGCAGCACCCAAACCGATCTAGAGCCTTCTACGCCCTCGACGCCCTCGACGCCGACGAAGAAAACGCCGCCCGAGCTACCGCCGAGGACACCACCACGGTCTGTTGCAACACGCACACCTTCACCGCCTCTAGCAGATATTCCTGAGACGCACGTCCAAGAGGCCACACCGCTGAAGAAGGTTGCGCCCGAGCCGATTGCACAGCCGACGCCGAGTAGTCCACTGCGAACATCGACAGAGGTGGACAACGACGAGAAGGTCGAGCTTGAGAAGGACACCAAAGAATCTATCGAGACAAAGCTCAACGACGTCGAGAAAGATCTCGAAACAATTGAGCTCGACTCCGACGACGAAGAAGAGGAGGAAGTCGTCATTCACGAAGTACACCAAGCCGCCGCCCCGCAAGTGATTAACCGCGCCCGCATAATCCAAGTCGCAAAACCCGTAGCCCCCATGCTACCCCCGCGCAATCCCTTCCGCAACAGCCGCAACCGCCACTCCGCCACCTCAGACGCCTCGACCGACCGCGAAGTATCTGCCGCCGGCGAGAAAGCCAGTCCAATCTCCACTCCCTCACTCAAGCACGGCGACTCGACGAGCAGTCTGTCGAGTGTCGAGGGCGAGGGCCTCGCACATATCAGCGCGAGGTTCCAGCCCAGGACTGAGGAGGAGAACAAGCAGGAAGCGGTTGTTGCTACGCCGGAGTCGCCGATTAAGAGTGTCCCTGGTGCTTTTTAAGCGACAACGTACTCACATATATACTTTGATACCCACACCCACCCACATCCCCACCACGTCCGCGCTACCTATGTTTCAGTACGATACGGTATAGTGTCTATTCACCATCTACCTCTGGTCCCCGTCCAAGACGGAAAAGAGGAACTGGCACCGTACTCAGTCAACAGAAAACAAGCTCTCTATCTATATCTATCCATCTAACTTACGAGGTCCACGAATTTAATCCACTTCAATCCAACCAAAATCTACCTATTTGATCCTAATATCCTTCTCTACTACATCCCCTTATCCAACGATCTCTAATACTGGCATCTGCCTCAGTGGTGGTGTTGGGTTGGTTGAACACGTCATTCTTCCATCCAATCACTTTACTTCATCCAAGAGATTTTCCGTACCTGCATCATGCGTGTCATTGACATGTGCGAACACGTGTTTTCTGTACGTGATTGGCGTGGTCGGACCGAATGGTGGACTTCTTGGTTCTTGGTTGGGTTGTTTTGTTGGGGAGGAGGGGACGGGACGGGACAGGCGAAGGGGTGGGAGGGAGAGGTGAGATGGAGAATATGGTCTTGTGAGAGGGGAGGAAAGGGGAGTAAGTTTGGAAATGAAGATAGAGAGGTAGGGGGTTGTGGACATTCATCTTTATCTTCGTCTGCGTAATTGTGTATTGTCTGCGAGACATAGTGATGCGTACATATGACGAGATACCAAGTATTGATTTTTTCTTGGTTATAGAGTATTCCTCTGTTGTCTTACTTGATTTGACTTGGGGCACTTGATGGGCAAGGCGAATGCAGCCTTCGCCTCTCTTTCTCACAGCTCCATTGCTTCACAAACTTACATCCAACACACCCTCAGATCGGCCTCGCTTCAACTCAGGTCACCTGCAACATCACCGCATCCTCACACACTTACCACTCCATCCTCTATCCATTCACACCTCTATCCATCCATCCATCGCCTAACCTTCCCTATCCCTCGGTACACATCCCCCTCTCCCAACACGCATACCCCGTCTCGCCACCTCCTGCAATCTGCATCACCTCGCGAGTAAGAAACACTGCACACGACACAACACGACACGCGACAGGATGCAAACGGGTGATCTTTAGTCGTGGGCTTCAAAAAAAAGTAAGGGAAAAGGGAAGGCCCCACTTCCCGGTCGGGAGCGATCATCCATCATAATCGTCAAGTGAAGCGTTCAGGGTCCAGGAACCTTTTCTTCCGCTGCGCGAAACCCAGATCTAAAAAAGTTCAGGACAGATGGATGGATGGATAGGAGTTACGAAAAGTGAAGCAAAGCAACAGTCACTGACTCAAGAGAAAAGTCTCTTCGGAATAAGCACACGAGGCGTCGCGGAAGTGTAGAAAAGGTGTCGACATTTTCTCGCTTCACTTTCCTGCTTGCCACGAGCGACACAATGGGTGTTCGGCGTGTCTGTACTTCTACAATGTGTCTGGGCACGGTATTTGAGATGGGTTACGGGACGGAACTCTCTTCAGATGTCGGGCTGGGTTGAGAGGTCATATGTACTAGGTTTAAGTAGAGGTTTGGGGTATAGGGTTTAGGGGCATGTCACGGGGTCTACGGTGCTTTCCTAGTGTGAGAAGGGCTATTGTGGTTGTGGGTTACGGGCAGCGTTTCTTTTATACGCAAAAATCGGTGAGGAAATCCGTCGCGTCGCGTCCGCTTGTTGTTGTTGTTGTTCACCGCTAGACAGCTCACTGTTTGTTTTGATGAATGAGCGGTGGAGATAGTGTCGCGGGTGGAGTAGGACGTTGCGGTAACCGTTCGCTCGTTGTTCACTGTTCACCGCTGGATCCCCCATCCCGCTGTCTGTTTGTTTTGATGAACGAGCGGTGTTGACATATTCATGAGTCGCGCGCGAGCGCCATGGCCAGCGTCCAAGTGGGCTCTACACACATGGGCGGGAACCGTTGGCTTGGTCCGCGATCCACCCTTTTGCCTGTGTTTTTTGCCGCTGTGCGCTGGCAGAGGATTCGCCTTCAGCATCGATGAGGCTATTCGGCCTGAGTGGCCCGGAGCCTCGGATTGAGGTCCCCGTGATTCCAAAGAGACTTCGCTTGTGCGTTGGAGGGGACACACCGTACGCTTTACCGCTGCGCGCAAGCTTCGAAACTTGTGTCGAGTCCAGCTGTAACGAGGTCTTTGATCCGTGGTCACCGACGCGGCTCTGTGCCGTCCGAGGTCGTTGTGCTGTTGCTGCAGCTGTCGCCTAGGAGAGTGAAAGCACCCTGGTCGACGTAGTCCGATACTGTACGGCCTCGAGATCGCCGATCGTGCATCGTTCTATGTGTCTCTTCCACGTGTGGTACCATGGATGAGGGTGCTTGTCATCTTCACAATTTTGTATCGTACCTGATTATCCACCAGGAAGGCGAAATTGTTGCGCTCGGATAGATTGTGTGGAATTTGTTCCAAAACCTTGGGCTAGCTGCCCTGTGCGAGGCTTCATGGACATGGATTCTGCAACGGAAGCCGCCGTGCTGTCAACGTTGATGCATGATGAGCCAGGGGTGACGATGCCCTTGGCGAGTCGTGACTTTCACAATTCACTTGCTCGGCGATGTTAGTGCGCAACGGCAATGAGTGGACGGGGCTCCGCCGTACCTGCAGGCTGCGGTGGAGTTGATCGCCTGCCAATGCTGCAGATGGGTGATCAAAGTTGTAACTGAGTGGACTATGACAGGGTGGCTATTAGCTGCTCCTTACACCCGACAGCCGACAGGTGTACTGAAACCTTGACAAGCGTTAGTTCGGGCATGAACATGGGTGAGATGAGTAACGTGAATCCGGGTTCGCTTCGAATCTCTTTCACAAAGTTCCGAGGCTGTTGGCCTCACAAAATCTCGAAACCGTCAGAGCGTTACGGCTCAACACGACGAGCAGCGACCCTGATCCCCGGAGCGTAGAGATCAGCATAATCCAGTGGCAACAGAAACGAGATGAGGGATCCCGACAATGTGTTCTCGGACTGCTGGCTGGAGTCAACGTGATGCCGGGGACTCGGATGGTGGCCACCATGAGGTTCGACGCCAGTCGGTCCTGCACTTTTTCGAGGTTCGCCCGGTCTCAGGAGCCCCGAAACGGCTTCTTGACGGCTCACGGGCATAACGCCTTGATTCGCTGGAATATTGTGCTTTACAAATGGTGGCTGCTGCACGGCGGCCAATTCTCAAAGCTTCTGGGACAGGTTGGCCTAAGCTCCGTCTGAGCCCGTCTCCCCGAACACGCTTGGGGCGCATTGCGCAAAGCGAGGAGCAGGTCATTTCTCCAAGCACACGAATGCCATCGTGTGCACAGATTTTTCTATCCAGACACCCTGCATAGCATAGGGACCGAGTGCGTCGCAGAATTTTTCGTCTTAATCATCTGCTATCGTTTCCGATCGTTCCTCAGCGTTCGCAGGCAAGACAGACCATGTACTACCATCAGCCCTTTGCCTTTCCATCCCTGTTTCACAAGGATGCATAAGTGCAACTTGGGCCAGGACGGGGGCTGAGCGTCGTCCCTCAAGTCTGACTGGTAAGGACTCGAAACGGTTAAAAGACTCATGTGATATCGCGTTGGCGCGTTGGGCCCTACCGACATGCTTTGTGCACCGTCAACGCGAGGAACGCGTCCACTAGCTTCGATCCTTGATTGGCTCCGCTTTTAGGATCCCCCTACCCTGGTCCTGGCACGGTTGCTGGCACGGCTGGGCAAGGGTAGGGCCTCCGCTGGCCTCTGCATGGCTTCTGCATGGCCTCTGCGAGGAGAGTCGGGTATATATGAGAACCTGCACTCGCCCATAGTTTGCCTGCTATCAACCGTTTTTCATACTAACCCACAGCCGTTGCCTGAGGCTTTTCATCATCTGGGTTGCTTGCGTGGTCCACTGGTCAACTACCTAACTCTGTTGCCTACACCGCCCATCCTATAAAAATACTCGACGACCACCCATTCCGAGTACATTGGCTTTGTCCATCACGAATTATACATCCACGACCATCAAAACGAACGCACATTCATCATGTTTGGATCACGATCGAGAAAAGAGAGTGTGTCCACTGGCCGCTCAAGGAAGGAGAGTGTCTCGAAGCACAGGTCGAGCACCACAAAACACACAAAACAGCCTTCGTTCAGTCAGTCGTCGAGGAAGGTAGAGAAGCTCGTCCAGCAGGCTCGACCAGTTTCAGCAGTTCCCTCCTCGAACGCAACGTCGCCATCATTGGGCAGGTAAGCATTGACATGTCGTTCACGTCAGAACCATCACTGACGAGTTTCATCAGCACCATCATCACAGTCTGCGTCGGAGCTGAGCAGCGCCTTTTCGCAGCTCACGAGGACGTCCTGTCGCACTCGCCTTACTTCCAGGCTGCATGCAGTGGTCAATTCTACCAGTCCGCCAACAAGCGTATTGATCTTCCGGATGAGGAGCCCGAGGTTTTCTCATCAATCCTCGAGTACCTGTACAAGGGTGACTACTACCCTCGTCTCGAGTTCAACAAGAAGCGCAACAGCTGGCATCTCGAGGACGGTGGCAACGACAACGGTGCCAACGAGGCAGTCATTTACTCGCCAGCGGGACCGATCCTGAAGGACACCGTGATCTACTGCCAAGCTGAGAAGTACGGGCTCCAGGAACTGAAGAAGCTAGCTCTCCGAAAGCAGGGTCTGCAGTCTGGCATCCAATGCTCGACCATTCTGACATCCGCGCGTTACGCCTACGCCAACACGCCGGATAACGACTCCAAGTTGCGTGCCCACTACCTCGCACTCATCATCCGTGCACGCAGCACCTTCAAGCGCAGCGGCACGATGCAGAACGAGATGGAAAACGGCGGTAAGCTGTTCTTCGACTTGTTCGTTGCCATGGTGAACCACATGGATGACCTGGGTTTGTCTGCAAAGTCGCCACGCTAGGCTGCCACTACCCAACCCACCCCTTTCGCTCGGGACATCTCGGGCCACTCGTCTTCATCTCATCTCATCTCCGGTCTGCTTCATCTCGCGGCGTTGGACATTTCGACTCCTTTTCCTTCCGGCTTTCCGCCGTCGCCGACATGGCTCGTGTCGTGGCACGTGCACATCTCTTCTTCACCATCGTTACGGCTCTGACTCACGGTCTGTCCCGGCTTGGCCGGTCCGTCTTTCTTGGCAGCCTTTCATCTCGCATCTCGTCTACACATCCATACTATTAATGATCCGTGTCACGACACGCGTATACCCACGGCAGACGGCTTGGTCATCGCCGCATTACCAATTGCCCTTCTTGTACACTACCCTTTATCTCTGCCGGCTTCACGGCTGGCACTCGACACGGTTATGGTTTGCTTTACTGCTTTTCCTGCATGGCGTTCAGGCTCGAAGATACCATTCTGGCACTCATTCGGCCCTTACCTTGTACCATTAGACATTTTTATTTCTTGCTTGCTGATTTTCTTTTTTCTTTATTCCTGCCTTTCGCGCTATCATCATACCCTCGGTCACAGATTGCCATGGTCGACAGACAGACCAACCTTGTTGTTGCAGCCTCACCGCTGCCCCCCCAGAATCGAAACACGCGCCTATGGCGCGGCAGCTTCCGGGCTGTTCGTCTTCTCTTCATTGCTGCGTTGTTTCAAGCTTTGTTTCTTGTTGTGTCAGACTGGACTCGTTTCCCTGCTGTCGGGCTGGTTCCAAATTGTAGCATCTGGGTTTCCATGTTTGTCCATTGGGTCTATTGGCCTCCGATGATAGTATTTATTTCCATGATGAATCAAAATTGTGTGCGATCGCTACCTCACGTCTTCTCTTGCGCCATGAATCGTGATGCTGCTTGGGTATCCTGTCTTGACTTTGTGTTGATGCGCATGTCTCATCTCACAGCGAGATTAGAGTTTACTGCACTACCATGCAACCTGTCCACATCCACGCACTGCGGCTCGAATGTAAGCAGTCGTCGTCACCTTCTCCTTGTAGTCTGTGCAAAGTACAGTCTTCCCTAAAGCAGCACTGATGGTCTTTGACCGATCTCACCCGTTAACGGGCGACATGCACACACAAGACGCACACACTACACAACCGTGATATCTCTATAGCTCTCTAACCACAACTAAACAGTGCACATTGACAAGTATCAACAATGTCCATCGCACTCCCACACGTACCAACACGACAGTAACAACCGCGCCTGAGACACTCCTCGAAGACTACTACATCCACACAGCCCAAGCAAACAGTGAGAGAACAGAGACCCACCACACCAGCAGACCACACTACTACTATGCGAACTACCGTGCATTCAGCATCTATCTACACTGCAAGGAGAGCAAACACGGTAAAAATGGCTAATAGCAGTTAACACCACACTTCCACTCAGCCCCAGACACGACTCCTGCTGAATCCACCAAAGCAGAAAAATAACCCCACTCCACGGAGAACCCAAAGGCCAAAAAACCGCCGGTGCCAACCACAGCCCGCCCATCTGCAGCTCCATTCAAGCGAGATATCGCAATTAGGGTAGACAAATGTCACCATGGCTTGCGATAGCCGGCAACACAAAGACTCAAAATTGCCCAGGCCAGACGCTAGGACATAATTCCATTGATCAAAACGACGTAACGCCGGGATCGAATTCTGGTGCCTAGTCTGCGGCAGTTTGGCTGGCTGGGCGGAGGAGATGGGTCGGGTATGCGAGGCCGCACAGATGGTGAGCCGAAGGACGGGTTGAGCTTGGGTGGTACCCAGGCGTGCAAGACTGCGGCTTGGACTGGGACTGTGGAGGACCGATCAGACAAGGGAGGACTGGAGTCGAGTAGCGACGGAGCTACGAGCCCTGTATCTCATTGCTGTAGCAGTCCGGGTAGGGATGTGGGATAGAGTGCGTGTATGGTTAGAAGTGGTGATCTTTTTTGGTTTGGCTATGCAGTGCAGGACAAAGGACTATCGCTCCCATTTGTGAGTCCAAGACACCATTGCAGCCTTCCTATTCCTGTTCCACAATCACAATGCTTGCTCAGCAGGAAACCACGACTAGCCTACCCACCGCAGTGATGCAAGTCCGGACTGCTCGCCTCGCGTAGAGCAGTACAACAAGATGCGCAAGGGGTACGCGATATAAGCGCGCCATCAGCTGACAAGGCCTGCATGACTGAACCTCACTGAGTCAGTATGACGACGTCCAAGGCCCGAAGCCTCAGTCCGCAGGAACAAAGAAGCAAAGATTGCCCTGCCGGTGAGATGCTAATCTGGTACGCCACTGCAGCCTTCAGGAGACAGTCCACTTGGGGCTGCAGATTGTGTACAGAGTAAGATGCAGCTTTGTGCAAGGCGCAAGGACAAGGCTCAGCTTGCCTGGCTGCATCGTAGCGTTGCAATGGTGCAGGAGCAAAGTCCCGCGTCGCGTCCAGACGCGTCGGGCTTTGCTGAGTGGGGTACATCAATTAACCATCGGGGGCACAAAGTTTGTGCTTGTGCGACGCGCAGGACGGGATATTGACGCGATGTCAGCTGATAGGGCGAAAGCGTGTACGCGGCGTCGGCGCCCATACCCAAGCCCCCACCAACGCGGCAGGTGAGGGGCAGGCAGCAGGCGAGAACACCAATTGGGCACAACTCCGACCCGGGCGCTGGGTTGGACGTTACAGATAACGGTACGCTGTGTAAAAGTACTGTTAGTCAGAATGCAGGGGGTTATTGGAAATGCAGGCTGAAGTTTGGTTCGTATAATGTCCCTAGTTCTGAATCTGCGCTGTTGCCGAACATTCCCCTCGGTGCTTGCATAACAACCATGTAGGCTACAACGTTATGACTCTGCTCCTGAATGCGACATGGTATACGATGTCGATCTGGTGCATGGAGCTGAGCTTATCGGGCCTCTGCGTCGAAAGCTGCTGTGATTCGGCTAGACTTTTCGGCCTTAGCCGGCAATCGTTGACCTCAGACACCGGTACCAGGAAATGCGCCCTTCTTGTTCAAGACAATCATGGCGTGCTCGCGCGAGATGTATCCCTTCATCAGACCCTACGTTTGTGTTAGCAGATGATACTTGTCGGGCAGACGTAGTGCAGCAGGCAGCTACGATAGGCGACCAGCTTTCCCACAGTGAATCGGCGAGTTAATCCTCAATGCTGCCGCTGCAAACCCGGACAGAATGCAACGCCTCGCAACGCGTATTCGATACGCAGTACGTACCTTGTAGATCTGATTCGCTAACAGACACTCGACCTCATCGTCCTCTACCGCCTGCCCACCCATTCTCAGCGCGGCCGCAAAGTTCACAAGCGGTATCCTGGATTTCCTGATTCTGTCCTTCTCTGTCTGCCCTTCCTTTAGGTCGTCGTAACCACTAGCTAAATAGACTTTTCTCAGCAGGTTTCGCAGTGTAATGTCACGACTTCGTTCGAGAGTGAGGAATATGCGACGCCTGACAAACTCAGGTTCGCCATCCGCCAAAGCTTTGTCGAAGCCTGTGAGGTCGCCTTTCCTGATACATGAGACTAGCGGACCAAATATACGTTCAAGTCGAGGTGATTCTGCGAGGAGTGGCGCTTTTGGTACGACGTGCTGAGTGATAAGTCGACATGGGATGAGATAAGTGAGGATCAGTCTGTTACAGTCAGTTTCTTGCACGGGTATTTAGCACAACAGTACCTACGACTTGTTCTTCTCGGCTCCAGAATGGCAAGCCTCCCAAGCCTCCTGCAAGTTCGACTCCGCCTGCTGTGTGTCAGCAATGCGTCCTGCTCGCTTTAATGCTTCCCTACCTTTGTGTAGTCCTCTTGCAGGAACGCAAGAACACCAGTGTAGTATCGGTACGTGACTCGATGCGCTTTCGGATACAGATGGAATGGAGGTAGATCCGACTGGGCCTCAATTGATCGGACAACGTTCTTGGACAGGCTGACGGCTTTCAGCTGGGTTACATGGGTCAGCCGCGGACATTTTTTCACACAGCTGGCAGTTTACCTTGAAGTAAGTTTTGAATTGGAGATTGGCTACACAGTAGACGCCCCATTTGCGGGACTCTGAGAGATCTGGATTTCTGATGATGTGTCAGAAACAACAACAAAGCTTGAGACGGGACAAATGCACACCTGTCACCCAAGCAAAGAGCAAATATTCTGTTGAACACGCGTGCAGCTTCCTCCAGTTTCTGGTTCTGTGCCGCTGTGCTCACGACATCGTCTGAGAAGCTTGCATTGACGGCTGCAGGCTTGGACTTTGCCAATTGATCGTCTGCGTTGATGGCTATTCTGCGCAGGTGGTTTGCAGTGAAATATAGGGTGAATATCGCCCACGCCGGCAGAGCTCCGCCCGAGATGTGCTTGATGAAGTTGCTGGTCAGGTCTTTCCAAGCATCATACACAGCCACGTATTGACGCTCTCCAAGCTTGCCCTGGTTTGCTGCCTCATCCGCCTTGATAATCTCCTTCACAGCGCGCCAGTAGCTCACGATGATGTCGCCCCATGCACCGCTTTCCTTCTGCGTCATGCGCGTTGTCTTGTTGTGTTTGAGAACATAGCGGACGTCGCCTTCGATCTGGACGTCATTGGATGCGCGGAAGAAGTCATACAGGCGTCCAGGGTTCTGCGCAGGCGCAACGGGACTGAAGAAGCTTGCGACAGGTTGGGCCAGCGCCGTTGCATGGGCTTCTTGGAACGGTGCGAGTGCGGCTTGCATGGTCACTACGTGTGTGGTGTGGACGAGAGCTGGTGTCAAAGAATCATGTGACGGCTGCAGAGCGTGGGGGCGGACTTGGTGCTACCTCACAAGACGTTGGGGAAATATGGGCATTGCTGGTTCTTGCAATGCGACGTCTGAGGGTCTACTTTGATGATCGGTGTTTGGGTGGGGGCAGACCGACGCTCCAGGGCTGCATCGCACCTGCCAAGCTCGCGGCGCTAGTGGGTCGCTAAGCGAAGGCACACCACGGCCATTTCGCGCCTTCCTGACAAGACCACCACGACAACTTCCACGGGTACTAACGTCGCAGCACATTCGAAGTGAGTGGTTGCCATTGTTGTTTGCGAGATTACACATACTGACCTGCTCCAGATGGGTAAGCAGAAACTCTTCTTCCACACTCGCGACCGTACAGCACCAGCAATTGCAGCCCGAGGAAATTTTAGATGAGCCTTGCGCAAACGAGCCATGCGACAACGCAACAGCCACACATCCACGTCGACGATACCGGAGTTGTTGGGGAGCAGTGCACACGTGTGTATGCAGGCCGCAGTGGAGTCAGATGCATTCTTGGGATGATGATGATCGAGGATGGAGGAGCCGGCAGACCGCTACGACAGAGCACGCAACACTCGCACCGCGGACGGGTAGACGACATACGACATGTGCTCATCGACTTCCCTCACGACGACACTCAAACGCCCGCCCATCTCGACTGCAATTGCTGGACTAATTGAACGCTACGACACACCCGCATGAACGCAGTACTGACTTGCACCAGCTCGCTTCCAGGAATACCAGGTCATCGGCCGCCACCTCCCCAGCGAGGCCAACCCCACCCCCAAGATCTACCGCATGCGTATTTTTGCGCCCAACGATGTTGTCGCCAAGTCGCGGTTCTGGTACTTCCTTGGCAAGCTCCGCAAGATCAAGAAGGCGAACGGTGAGATCATCTCGCTGAACCAGGTGCGTAGCAGAAGGGCAGAAGCTGTGCAGAACGGAGTACTGATGTGTGCAGATCACCGAGAAGCGTCCCCAGAAGGTCAAGAACTTCGGTATCTGGATCCGCTACGACTCGCGCTCCGGCACTCACAACATGTACAAGGAGTACCGTGAGATGTCCCGCGTCGCCGCCGTCGATGCCCTTTACCAGGATATGGCCGCCCGTCACCGATCTCGCTTCAGGTCGGTCCAGGTACGTTGCGCAAATCACTTTTCATATAGAAGTCTGTCTAATTTGCTTGCAGATCCTCAAGGTTGTTGAGCTCGAGAAGACCGACGATGTCCGCCGCCCCTACATCAAGCAGCTCCTTGTCAAGGGCCTCAAGTTCCCTCTGCCCCACCGCATCAACAAGAAGGCTGGCAAGAAGGTCTTCGCTTCCAAGCGTCCTTCCACTTTCTTCTAAGCGTGTTTCTCTTTCCGGAGTGCGGTCTGGCTGGGCAGGGACGATATGGGTTTCCCTCGGTTATGCATGCTTCGCAAAAGAAGCACACTAGGAACGAATGAAAATCCCTGATACCTCCATCCGATCTATCGAGTCGTGTGATGCCAGCCAGGGTTATTGGTTGCAACTTTGGCGTCAGGGACATGGACTCAAGAATCACATGTAAATCAGTGGACAATGAAGTTATGCAATCACGTTTTGATCTTGATTCGGACCGTGTCCTGTCGTTTGCAGCTCGCTCACTTTTACATCTTAGGCTTTCCTGACGGGTCCACCTTGGCCCTCCCCAGCGTGTCAATGGGCATCCACCAGGGGCAGCCAGTGACATTGGTATTGTCCATTGTCCCTACGAACTTAGCCGGTCGCTTCTCCAAGAAAGACTGGACGCCTTCCGAGTTGTCACTGCTCGGTGTTAGCAACATCAATACACTACCAACAAGGCCTGTGTACTTACGGACTCCCAAACAACTCATAGATGACTCTCGAGTCTAACAAATGCTGTCCCTCTGGACTTCCCGCATCCCTATACATCATCTCCTTCATCAAGTACGTACTAACCACACTCGTATTCCTCACCACCTCAACCGCCACCTCCAACGCCCTAGGCAACACCGCCTCAGGGGTATCCAGCAGCTCAGCAAACAACCCCTCAAACACCTTGTCCTTTGCAAGATAGACGCTCCCCGTGGTGATGGCCTGCATAGCGCGCGAATGGCCTATCAACCGCGGCAAAAAGAAGGATGAGCAGGCTTCCATGACAAGGCCGCGGCGGGCAAATACAAAGCCGATTTTCGCGTCCCGGTAGCACAGGCGTATGTTCATGGGTAGTGTCATGGTGATGCCGATTCCTACTGCGGAGCCTTGCAGAGCGCCGATGGTGGGTTTGCGGCAGTGGTGGATTGAGAGGGCTACGCGACCACCTCTACATATTCGCCATGTGTTAGCAAGTATCCAACTTCTTCTTCTACTAATCCCTTGCTAATACTGATCCGACATATGTAACGCTATATATAGTATGGTAAAGAAAAGTATTCACATACCCATCTCTATGATCCTGCAGCCTCTCCGCCCCTTCCCCACCTACTCCCCCTCCAAACCCCACTTCGAGATCCGCGCCGGCGCAGAAGATGCGGCCATCGCCCGTCACCACGATGCATTTCACGCGCTCATCGACGTCGAACATGGCGTATGCTTTTTCTATCTCGGCGCGCATCGTGTCGGTGAAGGCATTGTGTTTGCCTGGGCGGTAGAGTGTAAGGACGATAATGCTGGGTTCAGAGGGGTGCGCGTCCGTGCGGATGCTGGTCCAGGTGGTGTTGAGGTCGGAGTAGGAGGAAGGCAGGGTGATGTCGGGGAGGTGACGGGGGGAAATTTGGCGGGGGGACATGGTGGTGATGGTGGTGGTTAGTGAGGAATGAGGCGGAGGAGAGGGAAAAGTGTATGCAGGGTAAAGGATCAGTGTTTGATTGAATCTACATAGCCTATGTGCGGTGAGTTGTGCTGTGGTGTAGCGTGGGGAGTACCAGAGAGATGCGGAGAAGAAGGAACCTCGGCCCTGCTGGCTGTGGTGTTCGACGTCGAGCGGGTTGGATGGGGGGAGCCAATCATGAGCTTGCTGACGCCGAGGGGACGAGTATTGTATGTACGACCGAAGCGACGCGTATGGATTAATGTAGAGTGTAGTTTTCTTGTAAGATCATGCAGATGAAATTTAGATGTTAGTAGTGAGTAGACGGCGTGCAGGTGTGAAGGTCAACATCAGGTGGTGATAACGATAACGATAACAATCTCTCCCAAAATTTCTAGACATCGCAGTGCAGCTGCCCACCGCGCGTGCAATGCGATAATAGACACCACGAAACTACTTCACGTGCACGTGAACACTGTAGTGAACTGCTGTAACTCACCAGACATACCACAACTATTCACACGAAATCTTCCAGCCCGTCTGCGCAAAAATACTTAGCACCACCGCTACCAACACACATCCGTCGCAATGGCGCCTGAAAAGACGTCGAAGCCGCGCAAGGCGCCCTCTACAGTCGCCGACTTCACCGTCCTCCCTCTCACACTCCCTGCGCTCTCTGGCCTCCCTGCAAGCCATGAGAAGACACAACACTACCTCTACGCCAAGCCCCATGAACCCAGCGCATACACCGCAACCGCCGAGCGCAGCCTGTTCCTCTCCAACATCCCCATCGACGCCTCGGAAACAAACATCCGTGCACTGTTCGCCGAGCAGCTTGGTGGCGCGCGTGTAGAGAGCGTCGAGTTCGATGCTTCGGTCCCCGCGCGGCCGCTGCACAAGCGCTGGAAGCAGGATAAGCGAGCTGATGCAGATGCAGAGGGAGAGAGCAGGGGCAAGAAGCGAAAGAGGAACGATGCCGATGTTGTTGCAGAGGGTGTTGTTGAGGACGAGGAGAGTGCCTTGCCGTCGCTGTGGGCGGGCGAAGTGCGAAGAAGCGGGAGTGCAGCCGTCGTCGTTTTCGTCGACAAACGCAGCGCGCGCGGTGCCTTGAAAGAAATCCAGACGGCTGTAAAGTCCGGTCGTACAATCTCCTGGCACAGCGGGAGTGGGTTAGGCGTTGACCGTGAGTCCGGCAATCCCCCATACTACGAAACCATACAACTAACAACCCCTCCCTAGGCTATAAATCCCACCTCCACCTCACCCACCCCTCCACCACCGCTCTCCAATCCAGCATCAACGCCTACCTGACGCAATTCACCTCACTGGAACGCACGCGCGCCTCACTCCTGAAGACCGCCCGCACGGTCCCCGACGCCGACGGCTTCGTCACCGTGGTGCGCGGTGGGCGCGCCGGCCCCGCGCGAATCGAGGACGCCGAGAAGAAGCAGGCGGAGCTGGAAGAAAGGCGCAAGAACAACGGCGTCAAGGGCGACTTTTACAGGTTCCAGACGCGCGAGAAGAGGAAGGAGGCAGAGGTTAATCTGCGCAAGCGGTTTGAGGAGGATAGGAGGAGGGTGGAGAGGATGAGGGAGAGGAGGGGGAGAGTGAGACCTGAGGCTTAGGTCGTGGGTGTAGTGTCGAGTGTTGGGTGTAGGGTTTGAAGGGTTATGTGGTTCGCTGGTATACCAACTTCTTCAGAGATGTGAGAATTTTCTTTCTTGAAAGTACAGCAAATAAGCAAGCAAAGCAAGCAATCTTCACAGAACATGTCCCCTCCCCGTTTCATCGCCCTTTACATCAAACTCGACATTCTACTACTTATCTCTCACATACATACACTATACACTACACTCCAACATCCAACCAACCATATGATCCCTCATCATCACAACCACATTTAGCGGGCGAAAATAGTGGTAGTGAGTGGAGGGACTAAAGGGGGGAGTAGAAAGGGAAGATGGGGCAGAGAAAACAGGAGGTGTTAGTAGTAGGTAGTTTGTGTTATAGGAAGGAGAGATGTATGATTTTAGATAGAAGAATAAAAGTAGTGAATCAGTGAATGATAAATACTAGATAAACACCACCAACTCAATCAATCAACTAACTAACTAACTAACTACACCGTCTTATCTAACATCCCCATCCCCATCCCCATCCCCATCGCCACTACATCCCCACAACCCAGAAGCGCAAAGAAAGAAACAAAAATAAGGGTTCAAGAGTCCTCAGCAACACAACAGTGAGCTTCATCATTAAACCTATCAATCTTTTCCTCTTTTCTTCTAGTCCGCAGGGACGTAATGGCAACGGTGACGGTGACGGTGACAAGGACGTTTGATAGCGACGTCGATATCGACATTAATATCGATAGAAAAAGGAGAAGAACCAAATAAGGGAATGTTCGACATAAGCCGATTCAACCTTGTGCGGAATCGCGTGGCTCTTGTGGGCGTGTCTGCGACTTTAACGGGTTGGGAAGTGCTGTCTCGCTTGCGCGTTCATCAACGGCGACTGACATCGCGTATTGACGTGTTTCTGCTGTATGCGACGCACATAACGGGCGCCGCCCCGTGGCAGCAAGTTGGTGCGCGAGGCCGTGGGCGAGGCTGGTGCACGAGGTGTTCGTGGCTTGGAGCTGGGTAGGGCGAGCAGTGCCGTGGTTGTGACTGTGACTGTGACTGGTAGTTTTACCGCCGGTAAGACTACCAGCGCGAGTACTAGTGCCACAAGCAGCGTTGCATCCTCCAGCGTTCAAGTCTTGACTACTATCCTCTGAGCCGCGGTACACCTTGCTCAACGTCGGGTGTGCGGTTGTTACGTCACCGAGTTGGGCTGTAGGCGAGCTGGGACTGTGGGCGGTGCCGCCCGTCAGCGATGTATCGGCTAGCGAGGAGAGCGTGAAGAGGCTTTTGAGGTAGGGGCTTGTCGAGCCGTCTGTGCATACAGGTCGCGTAGGCCTGGTTCCTGTCCAGGGACCAGATCCTTCGTTGAAGGCTCCAGTGGAGCAGCTAGCAGCGGGTGTCGCAGTTGCAGTTGCGGTGAGCCTGCGTGCGGATTCTGGGTAGGCGATAAGCGGAGAGCTTAGAGGTGCATTGACACCGTCGGCGGGCTGCAGTGTCGTGTGAGCGGCCTTCATACTATCCCCATGACTATCGCCTTCTTTGTGGACCCATTGGCAGTTGCGGAGACGAGTAGGCTCGAGCGGCGTCTGCGCATCGAGTGCGGTCTTAACAATTACAAATTGTGAGCCCGACTTGCCGCGCTGCGGAGAATCATGGCGGGACTTGCTGTGTGCTTTCTCCCAAACGAGAGACGAGAGGCCACGCGGGAAGGTGTCGGATGCCTTGAGCGAGTTGCATTCCCAGTACAGCTGCTTCTCGCACAGGTGCAGGAAGCGGTGGCTAAGGAGGCGTTCTTGGAGAGCCCAAGCACGCGTATCCCAGCCAAAGCCGGCGGTGGTAAAGTCGCTTGTGGGGAGTGAAGCGGATGCTGAGAGGCGGTCGCTGGTCTTATTGACATTGACGGCGTTGACATTGTGGATCAACACGTTCGCATTTGCATTCGCAAGGACAGTTCCAGGTGTCATCTCGATGATCGCAGGCTTCTCGGAGCGGATCTTGTCGATCTGGTCGAGTACAATCGTCAGAGCGGAGTTGCGATACACTGACGCCATTCTAGTACACTCGCTGCGTTTATCGTCTTCAGAGTCTTGCGCAATGCAGAGTGAATCGACCCAGATGTACCGGTAACCGAGATTCTGCGCAGCTTGGATTCCAGACTCAAGTGGCTTGGATAACTGCTGTCGTTGTAGGCCTAGCTGTGCGTTCTGGAGTCGATCAGTCGTCAGCATAACATCTGTCTGTTCCCACACGTAGCTGAGCGTGGCATATTTGACTGATTCGGGTTCTCGATCGATCAACGAACTGTCGACAATACGGACAGTATCAGAATTGACGCCATCAGGTTGCGTATCGACTAGACGTGTCGGTAGTACTATATCGGTTACTGCATGTATGCGACAAGCTTCGTGCATACGAGTGCATTCTCCAAGCCAGTGCTTCGCATTTTTGAAGACATCTTGGCTGTGGTTGTCAGTTACACTAGTTGAGTGATCAAGGCGGTCGCAGCAATCGACGCCGTCTTGATGGACAAGCATCTCTACCGCTTCAAGCTCTTGATCGGGACTAGGGAAGACAGCCTTGTCGTTTGGCCACTCAAGACAGCAGGGCGCTGGAGTGAATTTCAAGGAGAGTAGTGCCGCGCTCGGTCGCTCATTCGGATCTGCATTTAGCATCGACTTGAGCGTACCTACCACCAATTGCTCAGTGGGAGTCGCGGCTTCCTCGAGGAAGCTCGACAGTTTGTCTTGTAGACTAGGAACATCTTGCCAATAATGTTTGCCTGTACGTCCGCTATACTCGCGTCGGAAGCTGAGCCACTTCGAGTTGGACTGACTAAAAGGTGCAGATGCCATCTCGGCAAAGACACAGCCAAGACTCCATATGTCGGCAGCTTGTTTGCGAGTGAATCCTTCAAACACCTCGGGTGCGACGTAGCGGCGGGTCAAAGGCTTATGCTGACCGTCAGATAAGTTGTCTTCTGAGGAGCTGATACCGAAATCGCAGAGTACTACGCGCGGGAACTCTTGATCGCCGTGAGCAACAAGAATGTTCTGTGGCTTGATGTCCATATGTTTGACAACTGGTCGCTGCTCGTGTAGATATCTGATTGACGATACGAGACATCCGAACATCTTGCTGATGACGTTGACGAGGTTGGCTGGGGTTTGTAGCGTGGCTTGCTCTAGCCAGAGTGCAAGAGTAGTTTCTGCAACAGGAGATACAAGAATCGACATCTTGTCATCCTTCGAGTATGCTCCAAGGAAGCGGATTACGTGAGGGTGGCGTAGCTTCTGTAGAACACTCACTTCCTTCTTCAATTCCTCGATGGCAGTTGGGTCGCGATTCTTCAGCGTCTTCCGACCTAATCGTAAGTTCGTCGCACGATGCAGTACTTCGTCGACAGTACTGAAACCACCTGCACCAAGCAGTCGAACGCTGAGGAATGATTGCGGTGTGAAGTTCTGTATCGAGTCTAATACGGTCGATGATGCTGGTTCGCCTTGATCCTTGGCGATTTGTGGTGTTGTCGACTCGGTTGGACTGATCAGGGTGTTCCGACCCGTCACGTCCTTGCCGGGATCCGATAATCCTAGTTGACTGTCTCGAACGTGTTGCGAGTGTTTGTGGGGCTCCCCAACTAACAGGCCGGAGAGAGCATCTCCGGCCAAAGAAGTCTGGTCATCTCGCGCTGTCGACGTGCGCTGTTCATGCATTGAGCACTGCTCGGTCGAGGTATGCTCGTGTAAGGAGCTCTTCTCTTCGGGCTTAGAGCTAGACTGTGGGCGTTGTTGAATGTGCTGTTGCTTTGTGATATCGACGTTGTCGGACTTGGGCGACGACTGGAATTGGAAGAAGCTGCCTGGAGGCAGTTGGCTCTCAGAGCTACTGCTGCCGCCGCCGCCATAGTCACCACCGCCGTAGTAGTTGGAGTCAAAGTTGTCACGTGGATCGCTTTCTGGCGGCGGGTGAGAGGACGCGCCGTCATAGCCGTCACCGCTGGGCTTGTCGTCGTCATCGTCGTCGTTGTTGTTGTCAGAATCGTGGCTGTCATCATCGCTGTCGTCGCTCCAGTCGAGCATACACTTGCCCTGTTTGAAGTGCTCTGTCTAACCGTTAGCCATGTCACGAAGGCAAGCCATTCCCTGTGTATTCGAGGAGCGAAACCTACCGGCGATATGATCGATGCGGTCCTGCCTTGAATCGAACTTGTGCTTGCAGAATCCACAGTTTCGTGGAAACTCCGTTTCAGAGCACACAATGCTCGATTGCTCGTACTCATCGCTGTTCACATCAGGGTGAATGTTCTTGAAATGCTGCAAAAAAGTTAGCATGAATCAGTACTCAAGAATCAGACTTCTACTTGCCTGTACGAAGTGATATTTCCTGAAGCAGGGTCGCACATTCTCAACGCCTTCGCTTGTGCACAAGCTGCAGACCCACGATTTACAGGGGTAACCCTCTTCCTCGTTCCTCTTCCAATCGCACTTGCGTCCATAGCGCTTGCCACACTTTCTTGTGCACTGGTAAATTTTGCTTGAGTCCCTTGCCAGCAACTCTCGGTTTTCAGTAGGTGTACAACGCTTCTTCCCACCACGTAGGGTCGACGCTGGCTGGCTTGTCGTTGTTGTGTCGTTGCTGGAGCGCCTCTCTGGTGTGGCTGTGCTCTGCTGGCTGACCTGCTGCTCGGGTTGCTGCTGGGCCATGGGTTGCTGCTGAGGTACTAGGTCTGTCGTATAAGAATCAGACCAGCACAAGGCTGGCTGCATTATGTCGGTTTGCGATTTGTATGCTGAATCGTGCCCCCCCATACCCTGCTTCAGCAACCGGCCAAACCATTGCCGGATGGCCGTTGAAGATTCCCCGGTGAGCTGGCTTAGAGATTCGATATGTCGATCGCTGGGTAGCACAGCGTATTTGTTGAACCACGTCGCGCACACGTCAGCTGCCTCATCAGAAAGGCCCGAGATAACATCCATCTGGGGAGAAGCTGTTGATGAGAACGATGATAAGGTTGTGTAGTCTCCAGTTGATTCGTGACGCTTTGGCTGGGGGAAGTCCTCCACGTCAAGCTGCAAAGGCCTCTTGCCGAGAGAGGTACCGAAGTTGGATGGGTACATCTCGAATGGCTGTGTGGGTGTCGCTGGGAAGGAATTCAAGATGAGTGATTCTGGTGTCAGTTGGCTATTCCATACTGAAGCGTTGACCATGGTGTTATCCACGGCCTGACTAGTCAGCGCTTGTTGGTGGTCGCGACATGTGACCGCACTCACCAGGTTCTGGGTCATGTAGCTCATATCCTGAGAGGGGGTCGAGAATACGGTCGGATCAATGAAGGAAGCGGTCGTATCGATGCCCTCGTCACCAAAGAAGAAGCCTGAGGTGTTATCCTCGTTAGGCTTCACGAACGACTGCTGCTGCTGCGGCATCGTCGTAAACACGTTACTGAAATCCATGTCCGCTGTGTCAAAAGCGAATTCAGCGCCCTCCATTGTTTGGTAGTGTTCGTGTATGGGGAAGGGCGTTGCAGTTGGTGGGTTGGTCAGCAATCACAGCGGAGGTTCGTCGTGAGCCTCCGAAAAATGAGTGAATGTGATGAATAGTGAGTCAAGCCTGAGGCCGGCTCGACTAGGTTATTAGAATCAAAAGGGCTGCACCGGTGAGGTTCAGAGTCATACAGTAGCCCTTCCGAGCTGATTCAAAGGGCGACGGTCTGACGGTTCTCAGCAATTAGGCGTCCACCGTTCGCAAATTTAGACGGTTTTTGCAGCGGGAAGCGTAAAGTTACTGGCTCCGCCAAGACAGCACCACAACGCCCTTAAACACCTACAGAACGGCAACATCATCGCGATAAGTATGAGTAGGTTTTTAATGGCTTGAAGTATATACAGTGCAAAGCTATCCCTCGGCCAAAATTGCCATATGTCTAGAGAACGATTCCAACGCTCAAGCGTGTGAAATATGCATACAGTTTCTAGGAACTAAAGAATTCGTGCCTTCCAGTCTGGCTTTAGAAGACCAAAGCATGCAAAAGATTTAGCTACACAACACGACCACTTGAACTTTCTCAAATGCTTCTTAAGATCAGTTCCAGTCTCGCGTTATCAACTGCTGCAGCGTCCAAGCGTCTTTGGAACACGAGAGACACGACCGTAACAAACGCCGGAAATTCCGCCCACAAGCGCGAAACCAGTGTACCGCCCTTTTTTCCCCACACCAAAGGCGCAGCTTCGCTCGAGGCTGAGCGCAACCAACCGTGGCTGAGTGTGCTGCTGCGGCACGATGAGCGAAGAGAAGCGAAGCAGCTGCTGCGTCGATCAGCGCTCCACAAAAGCAAGTCTGGCTCTCGCAAGAAGCTGCTTGTTATGTAGCGTCAGTCTCATAGTTTGTGTTCTGGCGCAAATACTGGTGCTGGCGCTCACGTGATGATATGGTAGGAATGCAGACGCTCCTCGTATGCGTAGGTGATCTTGTAGTGAGCGCATTTACGGTTTTGGTATGGATATTTCTCTCTTCCATGCTTTAGATTGGTCTTGTAGGTACAGGGCCTTTTAGTTGCTGCACATATGTCTTCGCAAAGAGACTTTTAGCTGTCAACTCAAAAACTCCATACTTCATGCTCGACCTCTCTCGGTATGTATTGCAGACATAGCTGTAACAACCTGTCCTTCTCAGCACTCTTTACCAAAAGAACTGGGTTCAGCTTTCAATCCATTGGCCCCTATGAGTTTTGGAAGAATTAGAATATTACCTGACTTGAGCTGGGTCGAGCAAGTAGTGTTTTTGATATCTATGCAACGAAGCTTAAACAAGAGTAAATTCGTAAACAACGATTCTCTGAACACTTCTAGTAGAGCCTCATACCCTGAATGTTGTTTCGAAACAAGATTGTGTTTATTAATTTGATTAGAGTAGACGAGTGATGCACATAGATAATTGAGTACGAATCTACAGCGTATTGTGATAATTTTACAACCTTGATGAGTTAAGGTTCCGTGTCGAGCTATTTTCAGTCTGCAGCGTTGCACTGCAGCAAATTCATATGTAGAGAGCGAAAGATAGAGGTTTGTGTTAATTGTTACGGGCGGTTGTAGGTTGAGTCGTGACATGGGGTTGAATGATCGTGAAGGCCAAGCGCGATAGGCACTATTTGTATCATAAAAGGTCAAATCTATGATTGCAGGCGCAAGTGTAGCCGAACATACAGAACATGTTCCATATAGAGAAGCGATAATTACAAGTGTCTTACAAACACCGTGACTTCAGTTTAGTCGTAGAAACCAAGAATCTTGTTCGCCCTATCCAGGATGACCCTTTGTCCGGGAATCAAGCCAGCAGCATCGCTATCCCACTCTTGCAGACCCATTGCTCGACATCCATCTTCCCCAACTAGTTGCTGCAGCTCTTCAGGCATCACACGCCCGACATGCTCGCTCTCACCAACGCCACCACCAAAGTCCGGGCTCGGCGTGCCGTTGACGAAATGGTCGCGTTGGCGCGCTAGATAGTTCGCGTTGTCTTCGGTCATGGGACAGGCTGGGATGTACAGCACACTTGAGTCGGTCTTGCCTGCGTGTTTCTTGTCGACAGCATGGATGGTGTCGCAGTGCCACGCAACATAGTCACCAGGCTTGACCGTTGGCATGTGAATCATCGAGTTTTGCAGGTCCAGGTGAGGGTGGAGCAGGTGCGATAACTCTTGCCCGTGGCCTGGAGTCGCGCCATGCACCCAAGGTGTAGGTGTAGAGTCCATCTCCCAGTTGTCTGAGGCAAGGAAGTCTGACGACTTGGTGACGGCTTCAGAAGCAGTTTGCGCGCCTTGATCGACGCCGCGTTTGGGCGAGAAGAACGGTCGGAGGAGGTAGTAAGCCGTCGCTTTGGCCAGAAGTGGGTTGACGAGCAAAGTACCCTCGAACGCACTGCAAGTACTGAGCGACAACCAGCCCTGGAACATGCGGAATGCACTGCAAGCTCCCACGCCCTGGTGAAGATCAGATTTGACAGGCAAGCGACAGCTGGCCTCCCAAGGATCAAAGTCTTCCCAGCGACCTTTCCAGACCGAGTCGTAGACTTTGCCTAGACCGTAGCCCTTCTCATCCCAGCGCTCAACGCTACCACCATCAACATGTGGTCCCAGGGCAAACTTGGCGTCACCAGGCAGGCGCATCCGCAATCGATCGGCGTAACTTATGGGATGCTGTGTCGAGATTGGAATGTGTGGGTTGGTACTGTGCCAGTAGGACATTAGGAAACGTTGTGTCTTGAGCATGTTCGGATGCCCACGCGCGAGGAGCTGAATGCGCGACCAGTACAGCTCGAAGACTTGAGGGTTGTCGGCAGGGAATGCTGGTCATGATCAGTCTTGTATTTCTGCGCTGTGGTGGACATTCCTACCTTTGGTTTGAGGGTTCTGACGAATGTACTCGCGCAAGTCCTCTTTCCATTGCAGTGCCTCGTCCTCGGGAACAACATCCCTCACAACAGCCACGCCTCTCTTTCTCAGCTCGTTGTTGAATGTCTCTGGGGCATTGTCGATGTCTTTGAAGTTGATCTCAGGAATGACCTTTGAACCGAGCTCAACGATGAGCGGAATCTCCTCCCGCAGTTCCCGGAGTAAGCGCTCCCAAGACTCTCGTACTTCGTTTTCGCGACCTTTGATCAGACGACCCTTGAGGTCCGCATATTCAGGCGTCAGCGGTTTGAACTCCTGGCCGGAAAGTGATGCAAATGCGTCAGAGATGTCGCCTGCGCGCTTCTGTGCCTGTGTTGCTGCAGTGCGCAACTGCGTCGCAAATCGTCTGCTCTGAGTACGAACAGTTCGAAGTGTGGAAAGCATAACGGATGCGATCGATGGTCGTTCTCAGGGCGGTATGGGATGCTTCAGGATGGCCTTCTCTCTTCCAACACCTCAACCATTATATATCGTCCGTTGCGACGCTGCTTCCCTAAGACGAGACGTGGTTCCGACAGAGAATTGGAGCTCTGATGATGAGGAGAAGAGCTGAGCTTCCGGATGCCATTCTCAACATGGTAAAGCGCTGGTTTCGGCTGATCTTCGCTCAGCTGTCACCACGCTCAAAGCAATGGTTCCGCTGGACTTGAACACCCATCGTCATCCCGTTCCGACACTCGCGAATGAGAGCAAGAGGAATTCAACTCTGAGGCTTCACAACGAACACTGAGATGTCGGAACGATGCTCACATGACATGATCTTGGTACATAGGTACCCCGCCACCCCACTTCAGTGAGCACCGCCAAACCAAGCCTGACAAGTCTGTTGCTCTGGCTAAATGGCAGGCTGATTCGACGGGCCGCGGCTCCACTGACCGCCTTCAGCATCGTGAGCCCCACGGCAGAAACGGAGCTCGACTTCGTATGCTTCACAAGTACAAACTCCAGTCACCGTGAGGAGAGCGGGGCCGTGGTCTGACCAGCCACTGAGGGGGCGGAGAAATGTTGGGTCATCTGCCTACTTGCAATTGCGTCTGGAGGATCAGCTTGCATATGCTACTGATGTCTACGAGTGTCCGGTCGAAGCGTAAGTAGAAACGGTTACGGCGGGACGCGCTCCGTTACCCAACGAAGCAAATGCAAAACCCGAGTCTCGGTATATGAAGCGTAGCTGCCCACTTCTGATTCTGTTTGTACGTCTGCTGCTGCTGATCTGAGCAGCACTTTGGTGATTGCAACAATTTCTTCAACTGCACCTACGTTTCAATATGCCGGATTCATACTTGCCAAAGGACTTCCTATGGGGATTTGCGACAGCAAGGTTCGTGCTTCGATAGCTCCGCCATACGTGACACCCCACCATGACGTTTGCGGAGTAACATCATCCACATACTGATCTGAGAACCTACAGCTATCAAATTGAAGGTGCTCCTGCAGAGGACGGCCGCGGAGATTCGATATGGGACGCCTTTTGTCGTATTCCAGGCAAGATCGCAGGTGGAGAGTCTGGTGATGTGGCCTGCGACTCCTACCATCGTACCGGAGAGGACATTGCGTTGCTAAAGCAGCTCGGTGCCAAATCCTACCGTTTTTCGCTTTCGTGGTCCCGTATCATCCCACTCGGAGGTCGGAACGATCCAATCAACCAGAAGGGCATCGATCATTATGTCAAGTTTGCCAAGGACCTACGTGCCGCAGGCATTGAACCCATGGTAACGCTCTTTCATTGGGATCTTCCTGATGGCCTCGATAAGCGGTATGGTGGACTACTGAACAAGGAGGAGTTCGTCAAGGATTTCGAGAACTACGCCAGGGTGTGTTTCAAGGCCTTCGGCTCGACAGTCAAACTATGGATTACCTTCAACGAGCCGTGGTGCAGTTCCATTCTGGGTTACGGGACCGGCTTGTTCGCGCCCGGACGTACAAGTGACAGGAGCAAGAGCAAGGAGGGCGATAGCAGCAGGGAGCCTTGGATTGTGGGTCACAATCTCCTCATCGCCCACGGTGCCGCAGTCAAGGCGTATCGCGACGACTTCAAGAAGCAAGACGGCGGCCAAATCGGTATCACCCTTAATGGTAAGCGAACCCCACGTGGTGTTGTATTTCTCCGTGCCACATGGCAATGATCCACGCCACATGCATCCTCCTGCGACGCCGCACGTGTGCATGCGGAGCCAATACGGACGTCGGATATGGCCTCAGAACTTGTCGCTAATATCGTATAGGTGACTGGACCGAACCGTGGGATCCGGAAGACCCCAAGGACCGCGAGGCATGCGACCGTAAGATTGAGTTCGCCATCTGCTGGTTTGGCGACCCAGTCTACTTTGGAAAATACCCAGACTCCATGCGCAAGCAGCTCGGAGACAGGCTGCCTGAGTTCACACCAGAAGAGGCGCAGCTTGTCAAGGGCAGCAACGACTTCTACGGCATGAACCACTACTGTGCGAATTACATCAAGCACAAGGATACAGAACCAGAGCTGGACGACCATGCTGGCAACCTGGAGATCCTCATGCAGAACAAGAAGGGCGAATGGATCGGCCCAGAGACACAATCCGTCTGGTTGCGACCAATGCCCCTTGGGTTCAGAAAGTTGATCAAGTGGCTCAGCGACCGCTACGGAGGCCCAACCTTCTACGTCACCGAGAACGGAACAAGTCTGAAGGGTGAAAACGAGCTACCCCTTGAGGAGCTTCTGAATGACGAATTCCGTGTCGAATACTTCCGAGGCTACATTGGTGCCCTCGCCGATGCTCACGCCCTGGATGGTGTCGACGTCCGTGGCTACTCGGCATGGAGCCTTATGGAGTACGTACAAATCCCTTTCCCTTATTCCACCCTTATCCTTATCACCCTGTGCCTTGAAACGCACCCACAGGAATCTGATAAGCGCATTTGTCATTCCTGAGTATTGGTGCATGTCATGTCAAACTTGGGTCCCACCAGTATTCCGCACCCACAATTTATGGACTAACGTTGTACCTGCAGTAACTTTGAGTGGGCCGAAGGCTACACGACACGTTTCGGTGTAACGTATGTGGATTACCAGGGCGGCCAGAAGCGTCATCCCAAGAAAAGCGCGCGCGAAATCTCAAAGATCTTCGATCAGTACATTAAAAAGGAGTAAAGACAATTTCGTCCAGCTGGGCCGCGCCACGGGTGTGGCGTCAGGAGATGAGCTGCAGAGAATGTCACGATGGGCTTCTAGCAATCTTCTAGCGCTCCTGCAGTAGAATTGTGGCAGCAGTGATTGAATCCTTTTTTTCTTCTTCCATCGTCTCCTTCGCTTAAAGGACTCCGGGATTGCATCCTTCTTGGGTAAGGGACATTGCGTGACATTGCATCTCCACATCAGTTGAGGCTATGCGAGAAAGAGTGGTTAACTTGCGTACGTGCGAAATGCTGACGCCCGAGGAGCCATCTCTCGGCCATTCGGTGTTGTTTTACAAAATAGCACCCTACGGCTGATCCAAACACACAGCAGCCACTCGCTTGTCGCAGTCATCTTACCTACCGCTTTCTGCTCGACCAACGAGGTTGCTGCGCCAGGCTATGCTACCAGATGGCACTACGCGAATCGGCGACATGCGCCGGAAAACCCATCGCAATCATGATTCCGAGCAGCTACCAAACTGGAATCATGGCTGGCGTCCGCTCGTGAATCTCTGATCTCCCTTCTAGTTTGCGAGCTAGAAGCCGCACTCGAAGACTCATGACGCGCAGATTGTCCGTTCGCTGTCATGCCGTCGTTACCTAGATGGACGCACTGAGTCGATTTGGGCCAGCGAGCTGCCCGCCGGCCCTTGGGCTTCCCGCAAACTCTAATCTTTGCACACATGTTTCAGCTTGCGTCCTCGTGGCCTTCGTGTCCGGCAAGCGTGGCCGCTAGCGATCGCGCGAAATGCAGTCCACGGGCTGCACTTCTGTCTTGATGGAAGAATCCCGGGCGGTGCGGATGTGTCGTCCCACGGATCCTAACCTGGTAGTCAACCGCTGAAACAGAGTTTTCCACTCATCAAAGGGCACTAGGAGGATTTCAAGGTGCGACGTTGGATGTAGACGGTGCCTGTAAGCATCTGACAGAAGCGTCACACGTGCAGATGGTCCGCAATGTCGTGTTACCTTATTGTTGCGCAATTATGCGAACGATTGTTAAAGCATGGACGTCCCATACAGGGATGATGTTTTTGGTACTCTAACCCTAGGTTCCACCAGATTCGGCACTACGCATACGTGCAGCCGCTGGCGAGTAAGGTGAAGCGAGGATGCAGCCCCGGTATTTTAAGGCTTCCAGAAGTCTATTCCTGCCGTGCCTGGGTATTCAGCATTGTCATGTCCAACATCACGATCTGCCGCTATCTCGACAGCAGCAGATTTGAGAGTCGAGACGCGTAACTTGGGTGCATGCAACCGGTCAAGATCAGTGGTTCGGCCGTTATGAGATGCGCCGAAGCTATCGTGATCATCGCTCCGTGGGGAAGCGTAGACTTGCTTCCTCACCGTTCACAGATGATGCATGAGGTCCAGGGGAGAGGGATAGTCTCATGGCTGGCTACCCCGATGGAGTGAATTTTCCGAGCTCGGCACTATTTCCAACTCCACGTCTTGGGAAATGCGTCCAAGATTACGAGGAGGCGATTTTTATCGAAAGGGTGTGGTTGCTAGGGACTCTGCGCTAAAGGGTTCGCACAACGTCGTATGTTGTTCGCTGTCTGAAGCAGCCATGAGATAAATCGGAACCCGTTTCAACGATGTACAGCTGTAGCCGTCTCAGATATATCGATATGTTTCCTTGTATGTGTTCGTTACTATACTTGCTAGACTCGAATTGGTCTCAATCTGCGTGGAAGGTACTGCGCGGTGGATCGCAGTCGGCAATCCCTGAACGTCTGGCGGTGAACGTGCATTGCAACGAACGTGATTTTCTCAACTCTCCGTCGACTACCGCTCCGGTCTTTTTTCTCAACGCGGCTCGCGGTCGTTTCGCGGTCAATTGGCCTAGCGCATCCGATGTGCGTGCGTTTTGGCTCGTCCTGCCATGTTCTGCCGACAATCATCCTCGTCCAATATCGCCGCCAAGTTGTCTAATGTGGCGGGAGGAACTCGTGTGTGATTTTAGGACGGGCGAAAATCTCCTAGTCGAGGCGCATATGGCCTCGCAGCGACGTGGTCGACCTAATGCGTGCAGGGGACAAGCGGTCAAGATTCGGTGTTGAGATGAATAGGTACTGTTAGCCACGGGCGAATATCAGCTCCGTCAGGAAGGGCTTGCTGCATATCGGCATTTGAGTGAACATCACGAGAGCAGCTCTTGGGCCGTCTACCTACTGCGTGTCCGTGCGAACGTCAGTATCAGTTCTCAAGCCACCAGAGTTATTGGGAGCGGTGCACAGTTCACGTCTTTACTGAACGGTCGCACCACGGACGCTGGCCCATGCTCCATCTCATTTTGCGCGCGCCCAACTACAGGTTCGGAATACGCATGCCCGCGTGTAACGGAGGAGCTTACTGGAAAAGTGTCATGTTCCACGTGTTGCCCATGTCTGTTGGAAGTGCGAGAACGCAAGTGCAGCGAGCATGCTTGTCAAGCGCATGGTTTGAAACGCATCAAAAAGTGGGCGATAAACTTTGCACACACACACACACGCGCGCAGATGGGTGGGTGCGTGCAGGCGCAGAGAAATGTATGTGTCCACGTAACTGGCATGCAGGCGTTGGGTTGGCCAACAACGAGCAGGAGAGCAGAGCTGGCAGACGACACGGGCTCCCGCCACGGGAGAACGGAAAGTTCCTTTCTGATCATGTTGTCGTCT
Source organism: Neodidymelliopsis sp. IMI 364377 (assembly GCA_027946375.1). Taxonomy (NCBI): domain Eukaryota; kingdom Fungi; phylum Ascomycota; class Dothideomycetes; order Pleosporales; family Didymellaceae; genus Neodidymelliopsis; species Neodidymelliopsis sp. IMI 364377. The sequence continues at coordinate 38,828 of JAPEUT010000189.1, forward strand.
GGAGAAGCTGTTCTTCTCCTGTTCATGATCGACCGCCGTCGTGCGGTTGCCGTGACGGGCGATTCAGGATACGGCCCGCCGAGCAGACACTGCCTGTGTACACCATAATAGGGATGCAGGCAGGGTCTCAATAACCATAATGGCAGTATGACGCTCTAGCCTAGAAGTTGTATTCCTGGGTGGAGTGGCCGGAAGGGTAGCGGCGAGGGCTGCACAGAGTTTTTGGGCGTGCACCGAGGCGAGGCGAGGCGAGGCGGGGCCACACGACAGGGCCTCCACGTGTGGACGGGCTTGGCGGCGCTAGCTCGATTCCATCTTTTTGCCCGGCGTCGCTGGACAAAGTGAAGCATGAGCACCACGCCATGAGCCATGGGCCATGGTACGCCGCACAACGTCACAGCGTCACAGAACGGTCGGCGCGCACTCGTCCAGGCTCCGGCGCAGGCTTAGCAGTCGTCACGTGCGGCGACTTCGGTCAGCGGCGTGTGGCGAGTGCTGGAGGCGCTGCAGTTGCATTGCATGGCATGGCATGGCATGGCAAGGCAAGGCATGGCCGAATGCTCCCCTTTGCGCGGCTGTCGCAAGCTTTCTTAGTGGAGACAGTCGCTTTTCGCGTGCGTGCTCGCGTCTTCGCGTCTTCTGAGTAAAGTGGCCCGAGAGACTAGCTAGTGCCGTGCAGATGCAGGCGCTGGAGCTTCGGCCACGGCCACGGCCACGGCCACTTTGCGTAAGATTCCTCAGCCATGCCTCGAGCTAGACGCCCATGGTGTCTTTCCAGAACAGCCACTGCTGCTCGCCGGACGCAGGGCGAGCCCCCGTCTCCCTCAGGCGTCTGCCACGGCCCCGTTCGGACGTTGGGGGCCACTGCATCCAGTCCTGCAAAGGGTCTGCACCGCAGACACATCCAGCTTGCGTGATCAGCGCTTGTCAGGCACCAAACCTCGTGGTGACTACCCTAGTGGCCAAAGTGAAACGATTCCCCAGAAACCCACGTGTGCGTGTGGCTACAGTCAAGTGCCGGGATACAACGCAAGCACTAGCCTACGGCCAGGGCTCCATCAAGCTATCCAGGGCATGGCTCGCAAAAGGACGCTATTCACCAGCTTGCTCTGATAGCAGCATTAGCACAGTACTGTCTGAACACGTTATAGCCTCCTGCCAGCCATGCCCTCGCTCCTTCCTGACACTTCTCCCTTCTAGCTTTCCCGCCCACGCTCGCAATCTCCGCTGTCTTGTGCCTTACATCACCACTCGCTGCACGCACACAAGCACGTCCTGCAGCACGCCCGCCTCTGTGGGTCATCTCCGCGCACGGCGGCACGCTTACATTAACCCTCGCCGACACCCTGATCTTGGGATTCCAGGGACTGTTTCTCGTAGCTCGTTGCCCGTCACTTCACACCCCAAATCGGTACCCTGTCACGCTTGGGCCGCCTCTGTTTTGGGTCCCCGCTGACATAGCAACGTCGTCGACATTGCCTAATACTCTCACCGCCCCTCGCGGATCCTCGATGACTTCAGTACTCCACTACCGTGATCCCATCGCCTACCGGAGCGACTTTATGAGCACCTCCAACTACACCCCCCCTCACATGATGGACTCTCTCAAGAAAGCACCCTCGTACGATGGCCACTCGTCCGAGTCCGAGTCGAGGAAGAACATGTCCGGCGGCAAGAAGCGTCCATCAAGAGCTGGAACCCGGAGCGTCACCACCCTCACTGCCGCCCAATTGGAGAGGAAGCGCGCAAACGACCGAGAAGCACAGCGAGCCATCCGCCAGAGGACAAAGGACCACATCGACACGCTCGAGCGCCAGGTTCGCGACCTCACTACCCAGCTGGAGAGCAGCTCCTCCTCCAAGATGATTGACCTCATGCGCCGCAATGAAGAGCTGGAGCAAGAGAATGCCATGCTTCGCGCACGTATGGGCCATGGCCCTTCCACGCTAGGTGTCCCAGAACACAACACAGGTATGTGATGCATTTCCTTTTGTTTCCTGAGCACAGATCAAAAGTTCCCTTTCTTAGTCAAGTCGACTCGCTTTTTTGCTTTTTGGTGTCTCGGGCCGCACCCGTTTGGTGCAGCCGACCCTCTTTTCTGCGAGGCTGCTACTTTCCCGTTATCGCCAATAACGTCTGCCCTGACGTGGTTTCCCTTTTGGGCGCTGTGCAGTATCTGCAACGCCTGTTGCCCTCTATTCTCCTGGCCGAACGAGAACGTATATCTTGTTTTCGTGAGACATGTGATATCACGTACATGATGGCTGACTAGACTGCTAGCAGGCGCTCCCTCGCCCAGTGATCGCATTCAGATGCTCAGCCAACCGCGCAGGTCTTCTACAGGAACAGCGAGAAGCGTCCACTCAATTTCCGAAATTGCGACACCTGTCTCTCAAGCCGGCCACTGGCAGACACAGCAGCAGCATGCGTACGCTCATCACGTTTCTTCGCCGCACGTTGAGGCGCCACCTCCCATGGAAGTGTCCACACCGCACCACGACTCGGTGCGTTGGAGTCCTCACCCTTCGTCGCATCCCCAGCACCACGCAGTGTCAATGGCCGACCACCCATCAGTTCATGCCGTAGAGTCTTACCCGAGCCCTTACGGTATGGAGAGCAATGCGCGAGCCATGTCGTACCCTCTGGAGAACGCATCGCTTGTCACATCTCAATCTATGCAGATGAACGGCTACGGCACACCTACTTCGCACCCTTCGCCTCACGCATCTGACTATCAACGCCATATGAGCGTTCCAATGCATCAGGCACCACCGCAACCTCAACACCCTCACCCGCACGCGCAACAACCAACTTCGGCACCGTATCCGTCATACACCCACCAGGGTTACGTGCCGCAGGTTAGCCACCCTGGCGATATGCCAATGATGGCGCATGCTCCTCACCAGCACCCCCAGTCTCAGCCGCAGATGATGGGCGAACCAGGCCAGCACATGATGTACATGCAGCCCAACATGAAAGTCGAGCACTGAGGGAACGTTGAAGCAAAACGTAATTCTCCGCGGCCACATCCTAGCAGCAGGGATACCGAAGTCGGACATGCGTACTGTTTCGATAAACCTCCACCCTCGCGTACCCAGACCGGGGTCTTGGATCGACTAAAAGCACGGTAGTGTTCTATCACAACTTCAGCACGAGCATCACGGACGGCCAGACACAAGTGTTTTGGTTCGCCGCAGAGGGATCTATCCGAGAACCAGTTTCTCCACGATCGAGAAAGCCGGTCAAGGTACCCATGCCAGTCGACTCAATGACGGCAGGATGTATCAGCCCGATTGGCATACCCTTCTCGGACCAACTCTTGCGCGACATTGCAAGCGTTAATCAAAATCGATGGCACGTCCAGAAACGCTTGGGTAAACCTTTTTGAAGTTGCCCCCGCATCACATTAATTGAAATGAAACGCAACATGCTGGATCCACTCGAGGTAGGATTGCAGTTAGCAGGCAGGATTGCAGCAGGATCCGCTCGCGGTGCCCAGAATGCGGACCACGGATTACGGGTCAGCAGCCCTTGCCAGATGATGCTCAAGAGGTGGAGCTTGGAGCTTGGTCATTTGACAAAGGAATTTTCCGTGGAGCCTCGTTGCAGGCGTTGTTCGCTTCAGTTTACTCCGAGATCGACTCCCAAAACAGACAGAAAGCCGAGATCCTCGACACCGACGCCGAATGCGAGGCGAAACAAGCTACAGCTCTGCGATTACAAGCCGCGGTGCTCTACCATGGTTACAGTACTCTATAAGGGTCATGAAACATGTCAATATCAAATACACGTTTTCCCGCGTTTCTCCCGTAGTGCTCCTCGGCCGGTTGTACGCTGGCGCGTGGTTGCTTGTCATCCGATGTCCTGCTGGCCGATACGCCGAAGGCCAGCAGAAAATGCCCTGCGCCAAGCGAGACGATGCACTCCACGAGGGTCCCTAGCGCCATTAGGCGACCAGGCCGCGTGCCGACGACATGGTCCTGGCATCTGGCTGCAGCCAATCGTACATCGGAAACTCTAGCGGTCCGACCTCACCCGTAATCCTGCTTTGGGCAAAGCCTCCCGTCGCTTTGGGTGAGGCCTGCAGCCGGACATCAGCTCACCGCAACCTGCGTCGTCTTGCGGCCTGCGCGATGATGCAGGCACGCAGGAATCGATAGTGTCGAGTTTGAGAATTTCGAAAGCGGGGAATCAAGTGCAACAAAGTGTCTTCGCATTGTTCGATGCTTCGGCAGTTGCATCTATCTTGCTGCCGCTGCTGCCTGCTGCTTACGTATCTGCTGAAGCAGGTCTGGATACCATCGTTCACCGACATCTGGATGGCTCTTCACCCTGTTCATCAGTGTGGCCTCTCCTAGATGAGCCCACTTTCCTTTGACAAAGGTGAACTCCACATCGTCCTTCCTTGCTTTGCGTGCCTCATCGCGCAGCTTGAGAACAGACTCTGGGACATCCATGGCCTCAAACTTTGCATCGTAGCTCACACCTTGGAAAAATGGCACAGAATAGCGCGCCCCCTCACCCTTGCGCGGACTGAGCACGCGATGCGTCGTTGACGCGCAGACGCCATTGGTCAAGGCCTCCATACCTTGACCGATTGCTACCACCAGCGTACCATCGATGGGTTTACAGTCAATCCACTGTCCTCTAGCGTTCTGCGCCTGTAGACCTGGTTGATTGCTTGCTTGCAACAGATAGCTGGTTAGCATGCTGTCTTTGTGTGGACCGACACCTTGTCGCTTAATCTCCCACTTCTTCTTGTCCATCTCGCTCGCACCAGTTGACAGGTCTGGTACGTCGACTTCGGGGTATTTGACAATCTTCAGCTTGTGCTGTTGGTTCTCATCGAAGAATTGGTTGAACGCATCGGCAGGCAGGCCAATCGCCTCGGCGATCAAGGACGTGAAGAGTGTGGAGATATCTGACATGCGACGCATGTATTCCTCGTATGCGGGTCGGAATGATGGGAGATGCTGTGGTGACGGCCATTGGTTTGGCGCAAGAAGGTTGTGATATAACGGTGCCTCTGGCCCTGGAACTGCGTGTGGAGTGGAGAGATCGAGCTGTTCGCGATGATCCGTGTTGAAGGCTGTGGTTTCGTTGTCGAGCTTGGAGGCTGTCAGCAGGTGTTGCAAGATAGTGAGCAAAAGAGGAGGAAGACGTAATGGCAAACAACACGACTGCATGGCAATCATATACGATTGCCCTTTTGGTAAATACATGTTGGGAGATACCCGGGTCTGTTTTCACTGGCGTTGGACAACAAAAAGGAGGGCATTGTTCTTTTTTTCTTTCCATCTCTTACATCTCATAATCTTTCTAGCGTTTTCTCGTTCTTCCTTTTTTTCTCCCATTTTGCGTATACATACACAGCATCGCATACGAGTGTAAGAGTACCCAATAGACGATAGACCACTGCTCTTGAAAGCATAATAGACCACATCACAACCATTCCTCCAAGCTCTACCCGATCAAACAAGCACAATAAAACAGAAAACAACTCACCCTACTCCACCCCAAGAAACTTTTCTCATTCTTCATCTCAATTCTCTCCTTCTCCTCTCTCGGCAACTTCTCAAAGAAACCCTTACATTCGCTGATAACATCGTGTACCAGTTCGTCTGGTAAGCCTGTGTCGCTTAGGTAGAGAAACCCCACGTTTAGCAACGCGGAGCGTAGAGAGGTGAGGAAGGCGGGTTTTGTGTCGTCGGAGAGGGCGTGCGAGAGGGGGAGGATGGGGAGCGTGGTGAATGTTTGGGGTGGATGGGGAGAGGGAGTGGAGGTTGGGGTCATTGTGGTGGTGGTTGTGGCTGGGGAAAGGAATTGTGGATGGTTTGGAGGTGTTGTTTCAGAGGTTTTCGGGAGATGATTAAATCGCGTGATAAGGGTTGCATTGCGTTGGGTTGCGTGATGCTATGTCATGCCGACACCGGGGTTGTCGCGTTGCGTTGTGTCGTGTCGTGTCGTGTTGCGGGGTAGATTTCTCCAGCTCGCCATTTGGCGGGGCGCTTCCGCCATGTCTTGCCTCGTCTTGTCGTGTCGGTTTGTGCGTGTTGACTACATTTCTCCATTCTGGAAGACACGGTGCAGGAGTTTCGATTCCCTCTTATCTACCGAGTGCAGTTCTGATGCCTATAGATAGACAGGGAATAGAAAACGTGCTGCCTGCTGTTTACCAAATGTGTCCAGCTCGGAGATTTGTGCGATGCGATGGCGGGGTTAGATTGGCGATAGGCAGACAGGCAGGCAGGTAGGCACGAGACGGGATGAATCCTTTTTTTGTGAAGTGAAGTAGAGAAACGGGGATTCCTTCTTGGGACTGCGAGGATTGAGGAGGTAGGGAAGAGTAATGAATGATAGATAGAAGAGGTGGCTTCTCAGTATCGTGCCATCCATCTGAAGACTAGGCCGAGGGCTGTAAGTTTCAGGCCGGCGACGAGAGTTAGGGTTGCGGCGCCGAGGAGGGTGAGCATGTTGGATGAACGTTTCGTAGATTGATAAAAAGGTGAAGTGATCAAGTCAAGGAATGCTCAAGAGTAAAATATCACAGTAAATACTCGAATACACTCCACACAAAACACGGGCTCATACTCGCTTTTGTACCTAGCTAATCCATACCCACCACACACCTGCCCATCCCAACCTCTCCACATAGTTTCGGAGCCATGTCCGCAGACAAAGTCCACGTGCGTGTCACAACGTGTCTGGGGCTCACGACGTTGTACAGATGACGTGCATCGCGCACACGACGCATGCAGGGCCCGCTGTGTTAGGATTGGGCGTGGAGGCCGCAGCATGGGTGAGGCTTGGAAGGTGTGGAGTGCGAGGGTCAGGTGGTTGTGGGGTCCCCACTACATTTTCATGGGGTTGGAGTGAGGCGTTGGCGGTCCGTGGTTGCTCCGTTGTTCTCTGCGCGTGTATCGGTATAGTGGTCCACTGGGGCTTCACCGTCAGGTTTGTGGGCGCATAACGCGCAATGGGTCAAGTGTGGTTTATTCTTTGCGATTCATCGATGTATGACTACGCCTAGACCCTCGCCTACTCCCCTAATCTTGCCTTCTACAATCTTCTCTGGTAGCGACAGTTCACTGCAGATCACGTCAAAGCAATGCATGCCGTCCAGAAACCTGACTAATGACATTCCGCTTTCTCTTTCTCTCTCGCTGACCAACTCATCCACATCTTTTAGGTCGTTAGGTCTTGAAATACTCGGCGCTTTGTGGTGTTGATGTGTGTTTGCTATGTGTGGATTGAGGCTTGTCGTTGACGCGATAGAAGGTCTGTGGATCGAGAATGAGGGATGTTGCGCATGAGAGTGCAGGTTGGAGATTGACTGTTTGTGACCGTTGCCACGGATAGTGGCTGTATCAGAGTCCCTCATGTTCGACGTTGAGGGCGCCGCTGAGGTTTGGAGACTTGTCGGCGGCGCCGGAGGCAGCAGTGTTGTTGTTGCGTAAGCATACTTGTGCACACGGTAGAGGAAGCCTTTGATGATACCGAAAGTGATGAAGCGCCGGATGTCGATGCCGCTTAGTGAATCGAGGTTGTTAAGAACCCAGCTTTTCAGGGTGAGGCCTTGCCGTAACGATGTGTACAAGGTGATGAGGGTTTCATATTCGATATGCCACTCGTCGTCTTCTTCGTCTTTATTCTCTTCGGCATCGAAATCGGAGATGTGAATGGTTGATTCGGCGGTCTCGCTGTGCTGTGATGCTGATGAAGATATCGAACTTCTTCCGTCACGACTTCTCTCAGACTCGCTCCGTACGACTGTGCTCTTGCTAACAGCTGAGCCCATCCTTAGCTTCGGTGTACGGACGTATCGCACACACTCTTCCTTTACGTCGTCATCCACAATGAAACCACCTATCTCAGCCGTCGGTGCATAGATGGCACCAAAGCTAAAGATATCCAGAAGCACAAGGCATCCATAGTAAACCAGGTGTTGTACCGCTCTACGTGTCAAGGACAGATCTGTGTCGGCCAGCTGAGCAATGCGCGATATTGAATTAACACCGTTGATGTACGGAAGAATGCGGTTCAAAGTTAGATCTGACGAGATTGGTGATTGAAGGCCAGCCAGCGACATGGTAAGAAGGGGTACTTGGTGCGCTTGGACGGGCGGTGGAGGTGGTCTTGTAGGGAAGAGCTTCAGATTGATCGTGTTGGAGTCATCTGTCCAAATCAGTAAACAAATTGAACAGCACCTGATTGATACATACCAATGGGTATCATGCATTCAGCATAGTTGTTGAGATCCTCGAGTACCATCTCGCACAGCGCGTATACCTTGCTGCCGCTGCCAACCCCTATCCCAAACCCACTCCCGCCCAAACTGTCATCCATATCACCGCCTCCTATACCAAGTCCTATATTTTCATCGTCCCACACGCCCTCCTCTTCTTTGCTGAGGAAGCCACCCTGCTCTTCTAAGCCTCGCAACAGCCTACCCAGCTTCCTCACTACCTGGCCATAGCATGCCCAGTCAACCTCGTTCTCACCGATCACGATGGCGAAGTTGAAGATGAACTCATTCCTCTCGTACTTCTTCTCCTCTTTTATGCATACAGGGTAGCCGATGATGCGGTGGTGGTTGACGCAGCAAGTGATGAGGCGATCGCAGAACTGCTGTGTAGGGATCAGGTATTGCGTGATCGACGAGAAAGGGAAGAGCGGTGCGGGCAAAGCTGAAGGTGATGTCGAGGGCGTTATTGCGCCTGGCGGCACCTGGTGGAGAACGCGCGAGCCTTACAGATGTCAGCTATGTCTATGAATTGGGAGACATCATGTACCCTTCTCGTGATGGAAGCGCGTGTAGAAGATGGCTTTGATCGCACGCGTCGGCATTGAATTTGTCAGACACCTCAAAGGTGTGGCCCTGTATCTCTCACATGTTGAGAGTGAAGGTTGGTTGTACTGCGGGGAGCTTGCGTGAGGTTCATTGGCTCCCAGTCCGTGCGCAGTTCGTCACAGCTTCATCATTTCCTCACTTTTGTTTATCAGGATCAACCCAACACCTAACATCGAAACAGTTACTCTATGGCAACGACATCTGAGACGATGCGTGGTGTAACATGTCCATGCAGCTACGGAATCATGACTCTTGCTCTTCTCCTTCACGCTCAGGCGCAGGTCGTACTTGTTGAACACCTGCACGACATCGCCTTGCCCATCAGCCTCGAGCACCAATAAGAAGGGCCTTCAACGTTCCCTTGTGATTCGAATAAAGTGCGGGAACGTGGCTGGCGCTTTAGAAGCTGTCCAATCAATTGATATCAACCTCTTCGTCTCGTTCTTGCAGAAACGCAAGGCTGAGCAAGTGCTGCCTACCCCGAGGCTCGCTGTACGGCATCTCCTGAACATCACCTTTTGCGAACTTACTTATATTCAATTCGTCTTCAATCGCCATGGATGACCAGTGCCAGCTAGATGCAGCGGTCATACCGCATCGACTATGTTTGCTCTGCTATAATGTCGTTGTTGCCTATACGCCGTGGCTGCCCTGGAAAAGGGAAGGTAGCCTTCACTCAACTACAAGCGAGCAGTGGGTGTCAGAAGGTATACACGATGAGTTGCATTCTCCTTCGGATAGCGATATGAAGCGTTATTGGGCTGCCAGAAATCCTTTGGAACACCACACTAGCGTAGACGATCTCCGCGACTCAGCTGCTTCTGGTTGCCATTTGTGCTCTCTCTTTGTCGGTTCAATGGTATATCCTGAGCTAGGATACAATAGGTACCGCAGTCGCCCTGTGGAAATAACGCCGAGGCCCAGACAAAGCCAACTTTACGTTGCTCCAAGCCGTGAATACCGCTCCCTAGATTTTGCAACATCATCACAGACCAATTTGGCCATAGACCTCATCGATGGAAACAATCTAAGGACCAACGGGAGGTTCCTGGCGGGAGTCACACTCCATCACTTCTCGAAGGGTCAAGCAATTATGACGGGCGGAATGTCATCTCAGACGTCGCCCGAGTCACATGTCAGATGGCTCGCGACCTCAGGAGCATCTTCAGGCCTCAAGGATCTCGCCAGTTGGCTACAGGATTGCATCTCAAATCATGAGAAATGCGGGGTTAAATTAGATGGTCATGGGCCCGACTTCTAGATCTCAATGCAGAACCGGGCTCGGATAACATTCGTCTGGTACTGCTAGACGACATTGGCCCGCAAGATTACGCCACACTGAGCTACAGTTGGGGCAATAGCGTTGCAGTGACCCTCAATGATGATACTTATGAGCAATTTCGCTCTGGTATCAAATTGGGCACTCTGCCTCGAACCATCAGAGAGGCTGTCAGAGTGTGCAGAGTCATATCACTGAGATATCTCTGGGTAGACGCTCTTTGCATCAGGCAAGGCAATACTACGGACTTTGCAGAGGGGGTTGCTCGTATGGGCTCTATATATGCTCATTCCGTCTTGACGATTGCTGCAGCGGACTCCAAAGATTCAGGCTCTGGCTGCTTTAGGAGTCGTCGGCCTCTCGAGAAGGAGAGCTGTCGTATATGGGAGGACGAAGACCTTGCCGTATTTCTCTCTCCACCGTCGATTGCGAATCACCGGCATCATATCGACGGAGTCTTGAACACTCGAGCATGGGTCCATCAGGAGCGAATAATGTCGCCTCGTACCATCCATTTCTGCCACGATGAATATGTCTGGGAATGTCGCGAGCGAACAATGTGCCAGGGATGCATTCCTATCACCAGACAGCACATCAGAGGCTTGATCAGTCCTAAAAAACTCTTTGTGGCGTCCCAAGAGGTTGCTCGTAGCAAAAAGCCAATATCTGATTTCCAAAACATCTGGATAAAATCTCTGTGCAGGTACGGACAAGCAGTATTGAGTAACAACGACGATCGGCTGAGTGCACTGGCTGGAGTAGCCCAGCTCATGAGTCGACAAGTCGACAGTCAAGCATCTTATGGACTGTGGTTTTGTTTCTTTGTCGACGAGCTACTTTGGCACCTGACCACACCCAGCAAGGTGACTATTCAATACCATCCGAGCATTGGAACTGTCCCAAGCTGGTCTTGGCTGGGCATACAGGGTCCCATAGAGGGTGAGTGCATGGACCTAGATCGCCGGCGGCATGTTGCAAGAATACTGCAGTATCCACCAGCTACCCCGTTCACGCAAATATCAACTTTCCTGAAACAAGCCTCTCAACCCACGAACCTCAAAATACTTGGCTGGTTGATTCCCGGCTGGCCAATGCCTTACCACAACCCTGACCTAAAGGACCCGCCCTATGACTGGGAATGGAGTCTCAGCCCTGTGGAGAAGCTGTCCTCTGACCGTCTGAGCGCCTACAAGCACGAGGCATGGAAAGCCTATCTAAACAATACACGCCTACAAGGGCCACGTCTCAACCTTGAAGAATACTTCTCAATAGGAGAACTGAGGTTCCTTCCAGACAGGCAGCCAGAAAGTCCATATCAATTCACCTGCGTGCTCCTGAAAAGCAGGATGTCAATAGACTCTGTCATTCCATCAGGAACCCTGATTGATCTTGGTCTTGTCTTGGAACGTGTAGGCTCGACAGGTCGTGTGTTTTGAAGGATTGGAGTATTTGTGGAACATGTCACTATGTCTACTTCTAAAGAGTCTGTTCGGGGACAAGACGCAAGTATCTTGACATCCGACCATCCAGAACTGGCGTATAAGGAGTTGAGAAACCACATGACTATGTTTCCAGGAATGGTGCATGAAGAGGTAGAAATCGAGATTATCTAGGCTGGACCGTGTCGAAGTATGGCGAGATGACGCACGACATGCATCGAGCGTGTATTTCTAACCATTTGCATAACCAGACATTGTAAATCTCCAGTTTTTTGCGACGGTACTCCACATAATGGTGCGTACAACTGTGTTATGGAGACGAAGCAGTCATCACAACGGCAAGAAAATACAAACGCCGGCTATTCACTCGCTTACTCAATCCAAACCACCCTCGTTCTGAAGCTGTATACTCCCGTCCTAAAAACTTAGCATCTGCCACCAGACTGTACACAGACTCAATATTACTATAACAACAGAGTATACTCCTAAGACACATAAAAAGTAACCGTCTATAAACCAATATAAAAAATCAACTCATTACTGCGCAGACTCCGCCATGCCGCAGAATCCAAGATGTACTTCGACCTGATAGTACATACTTCTACACACGCACTGTTATTTCGCCAGATTGTACGAAAATCGTATTATACAGCTTTTTCTGTAGATACAACGCTCTCTCAATACAAAAACTACGTGCTCGTTATTGCTAGACGCGCCAAAAAGCAAATGCCAGTTCCAAGACCAACGCGGCGTTCAGATCCAAGCATGGCATGCCCCATCGTAGAAGCGTAGCTTCTTCCGCTCTCACTCTGTCAGGCTACAGCTATACCCCTACTCTCATCCACCCCAACCCAAAGAAGTAATTTCGATTGCGCCTCCTTGAAGCGTTGTGCAAAGGCGCGGGTTCCAGGCTGAGGCGCACCGGCAGACCTGATACACTCGAGATACCAGGCTTGAATCGCTTGTGTGTACCCTGCCTTGACGCCGAATATCTTGGTCGCTCCGAGAGAAAGTTCATGCAGGTATCCGTGCAGGATGTCCCATAGTTGCGCTTCAGTGGGAATCATGGGGGTTTCGCGGGGGGACTTTGCGAGGACGCTCGAGAGGAGTTGCAAGAGGTCGAATAGATTTCGGATCCAGATATCTCCTGTGCGTCGTTCTAGGGATAAATAGCCTTTGATGCCTTGCTTCAAAGCGTCTATCGAGCGTCCTCGCGCCTTGAGTGTCTGTGCGGATCGGATGCGCATGGTAGGCCACGGTTGTAGATCGTCCGGCCAATGTCCGCCGGGAAAAGCATGTTTCGCAATATTTAGAGCATTGATCTCGAGACTGTCCACGTTTTGAAGACGGACCGCCTCGTTTACAAGCTCTACCAACTGCTGTTGACTCTGCTTAACCTGTTTGGTCATGTCCGGATATCTCTCCTCGTGCGCTTGCATCTGCGTCTCACACCTTCCGCCTAAGAGGGAAATTAGTATCAGGAGCAGGTTATCAGCGCTATGCACTCACAGTAACAGTCGAAGAAGTATTCTGATTTCAGCGCTTGTCGTCGTAGCAAGACATCCATATCCATATCTGTGTAGCACTGGGTGATCTCTTCGCCGGCATGTAGCTTTCGCGTAGAACGGACACAAAGCGTATTCCCTTCAAACACGACAAACGCGTTTGGATTGCAGGAATGGTTCATCAGTGACGCGGCAACGTCTAAGCTTGTCCCAAGCACCCCCCCTTCTGCTTGATAGATGCTCAGACAGTTGGTAAGTATCTAGGCATTGAGTAAGTAAGAGTGTTTGGTCTTTTTGACTATCGTACGCACAGTGCAGAATAAGGTGAGAACCTCACTGAAGCCGAGACCAGTGCCGGTACGAGACCTAGCTGACTTGGAGACGTCTACAATTGTTGCAACATTTGTGCCAGAAAGATGCTCTTTGATGTGAGGTTGCAGTCGGTATAATTCGAACCGTTTTTCACGCGATAGAAGCTGGTGTTTGTCCATGTTGAGGAGTCGATATAGTGCTCGGGTACGGGCGTGCATATCAGGCGTATCAGAGAACATGGCGCACTCATGTTTGTGATATTGTTTCCAAGCCATCTTTTGGCAAGTCTTGCGAGCAGTCAGCACAGGATTGTCTCGCATTCTGGAATCACGACGTAGGATGAGGGCAGGCTGGGTCGGTCAAATCATTACCTTGGAACAGTAGTAGCAGACTCTGCACCCAGCGCAAGCCTCCATCTTCAGCTTGGGATCCTCGGCAGTACGAAAGCGGCCACTTGGATGGACTTTGCTTTCTTGGTAAGCGTAGCAGTTGTCACATACAAGACTCTGCATTCCATCGTTGACGCAGTTAATTTCTGGACGCGACCGGAAGATCTCTTCCCCGTAGTCCACATCCTGCGTGGTGAACAAGCCAGCACCAGCTCCCGTTATTTTTGATCGCAGTATCTGGAGTGGTGTAGCTGCGGTGATTGAGTTCAGCACATTTGTGCAAAGCGTCTGGTTCTGGTGGAAAGCAGCTTTTGGGGCTGCGCCATCGGTGTTTGTGCGTCGATATCTATCCATATTGTTGTTTCATTCACACAATAGCGTGAAAGATGCTGCGACGGCGAGGCGCTGAGGGTATGCGGGGTAGGTCTTTATGTCTCTCACTGTCTCGCTTTGAAAAGACTTTCCTGCATATGCTGTGTCTCGCTACTGCACGCTCTCGTCCTATCAACTTACTGTGTGATCAGCCATTTCCCTGAGAGCACTCGCAGGTCGAGGCTACAGTTCGACGGTAAATACCGCGAGGAACAATATCACAGCCTCCAACAACACAGACATTACCAGCATCTAAACCACTCCACTCTGCGTACTTTCAACACCACAGAGTACCTAAGTAGCCAATGAAGCATCAGGTTCCACGACACCGTGAAAATCTCTCCGAGAGTTAAGCGGAACCATGGCGGTGTTAGGCTAGCCAGTAGTGAGTAGTGAGATGGGTAGATGGTAATATGTGATGGTGTTGTGTGATGACATGATATCTATATACTCCATATACTTGCTTTACTTAGCGGTATCAGGTAGTAGGTATACAGAGGAAGAGGGAGAGAAGAGAGAGATAACGATGAAGTGAAGGTATGCTTGGTAGCAAGTAGTTGGGTTAAATTGGGTAGAGTAAAGGGGAGTGAGAAGGGTACTTGTTTGTATACATGACTACCTCATACAATTGCTCAAACGACATAGATCCACCCTACAGATTTCCACTCCTTATTGTGCATCTCTTCTTAATAGACAGACATTTCGACACTCCCCCCTTCTTTATCCCCCTCCCCCCTCATCCATACC